>JAQIXW010001059.1:0-21975 GCA_034700685.1 Willowsia buskii
CATAAAGGCATACATATATTTACTCGCCTTATTGTGAAGACAAACCGAGTTTGAATATCTCGGTAGGTCCAGGTCCTAAAATAACGAACTCAATGCACTTCCCAGCTCATTCTATTGCAATCCTTAGGAGGGATCACATTCATACATAAACGTTCTGAGTTCATCAAAACTAACTAAATTGTTTTTACTGAAAGTTAATTTAAAGATAAGAAAATTAAGTTTTCAGCTTAAAGTATTAAAATTGTTATCATTTTCAAACAAATAAATTTTGAAGTGATTTAAGCTTACATCAGAAAAAAGACTTTAGTGACATAAAAAGTTCCGCATTTTGCGGAATAAACATGTTCCATAAGTTGCAACGTTCAATTGATAGCAAAAATGACCAAACTGAGTAAGATATACGCGCACAAGAAAAATTACAAGAAATGGAAAGTCACATTGTGTCCCGTGACAAAGATGCGTTTGACATTTCATGTCTCTAATAAAAGAAACTTTTATAATTACAGATTCCGGTACAGGAACGATCCGCCGCCAGGATTACTACTTTCCAGTAATAGACACAGAGAGTCTGTTATTTTCACTCTTGAAGCAAGGGAAATGGGGGCTGAATACTCCTTCAGCCTGTGCTTCCCAGGAGATGGTAGTATCCTTATCAGGAGGAAAGGAGAATGCTAGAGACCACTGCTGCAGCTCCGATTGCGAGTGCGAAAACTGCAAAAACTGCTGCGCCTCATGTGGAGGAGAGTCAAATACTAGCGACAGACGTCAATCAGCAATAATAAAAGACGGTGATTCTCTTTCATCAACATCGACAGCACATCGCACGACAAAGAATACAATAATCTCAACGAAGATTCAAAATTGCAACAAAGACGACAACAAGCGTGATACAGACATTGTGTTCCGGGCCCAAAAGTCTTTCAGGAAATCTTCATTACGCAATACCGGAAGTACTCACACAAAACTTCATCGTGCATTAACCACTGCCACTTTGTGCAGTGTGAATATCAACTCAATAATGGCGCAACCGCAGCAATCACCATCCTCATCGTCAGCCTTATTACGACATCACCGCAACTCTACAATGTCCAGTTCATCAAGTCTCTCATCCGACACTAGTGGCAGCAGCAGCTCAAAGACGCGTCGAAAGATTGTATCTCGACTAGCAAAGCGATTAAAAGATGAATGTGACAAGATTCTAGGCTCATCAGAATCACTGGTAATTGACTCACGCATGCTTTCCGCTGCACTCAAGGAGATTCAAAGAGAAGAAGGGAGATTTGGAGTGGACGACCCGTCAGCCAAGTCGGATGACGCGAAATACAAGGATTTGGTCATGTTTCTCGCAGATCTCTTCAAATACACTCCCACGCTATGTATCACCTGTACAGTGGAGGCAAAGTCACCTACATCAGAAATTGGCAGTAGCACGACAAGTATCATTGACCTAAGCCGTTTTCACAACATCAAGTTCCTAGAGCTAAAGAAGGTGCCTCCACGGGTGATATCCAATTTGAAAATGGTGAAGAGAAGCTTGAACACGATGAAGTGCACCAGATGTGTGGAGACGATCACACAAGTTCTCACAGAACCTCTGATAAATGAAGCAGGGCTTTCGGGGACCACAGACAAAAAGTTGTCATGCATGTGGCCAGAGATGAAGGAAATTGATTTGAGTTTTAATCATATTGAGGCAATCGACGCATTGGCGGTGGAGGCTTTTGATTTGTGCCCGCTAGTTGAAACTTTAAATTTAAGTCGCAATCGCATCACTTGTATTGATGACTCGTTCAGTCGCACGCTAAATAGTCTTTCAGTAATTAATCTGACATACAATCAGCTCAAGGAAGTCCCTCCTATCCCTCCAAATGTTAAAGTGCTTATATTAGCCCATAATTATATTACTAGTCTCAATAACAATCAAAATAATAACAGACACTTGGAATCCTTCATTTCTCAAGTTGGTCCGTACAGAAATCTCGAGATTTTGGATTTATCGTCAAACATGATCGCTTCAGAGTCTAGCTTCCGTGTGCTCAGAGATATCTCTAGCTTAAAACATATTTCTCTCGATGGTAATCCTATTTCTTATGAAGATAAGTATCGCAACACAGTTCTTTCCTATCTCAATAAGTTGGCGATTAGCAGGCATTTTACTTTGGATAAAAAGCGACTCTCTAGCACAGAAGTGAAGTTTGCAATTGAGCAGAGCAAAAAGTGCAAATATGTGCCACAGTTTTCATCCGTGACATCTCAGCATAATATGAGCTCATCTCTTGTCATGACCACTTCAGCAGCAACGATTTCTTCGTCATCACGCCCCTCCCCATTGTCGCACATCACCAGCTTGACACAGTCTTTCGAGTCAAACTCTAGTAGTCTTCGTAGTTCTAGAAGAAAGAAGCCAAAAATTAGGGAAATATCCAGTATTGACTTTAACGAGAGCTATCATGAAAATGTTAGTGGGGGCGGAGGCGATGACAATGAATCAATTGTTAGAGTTCCGTTGGAAAGACCAGGCAGCTCTCTTTCAATGCATGAGCGGAGATCAATTTTAGCTGATAGTGGATTGGAGCAAACATGCGCTACAATCAAGGCTTTACGTAACAAGTATGGCGCAGATAACTGGCTTTTACATCAGCATCCGGGGCGAAGTGAGGTGTCAAAAATTATCTGCATACCAGAAAATAAGCCGTTTACAGAGTACAACCCTTCCAGATCATTGCCGTCACATCCAGAGCGGAGGAATACGGGACGGAGAAACTCTTGTTCTCGGTGTGAAGGATTCAACAATAATGGAAACAATCAGAGCGACAGTAATGAAAAAACTTCTTCGGATGGGATCAGTGTTGTGGCGTCGCATAACAATTCGTCAGTTGATGGAAGTGATGTGGGTAGCTATAATGACGTCTACAGCAGAAACTTTCGAAGCAGATTGCACTCGGCTGGTGATGTCCAGTCGTCAAGTGGTGTTAGCGGGGATAATGAAACTGGTGGGGCTGCTTCCGACAGTAGCAACTTTGTTGTTCAATCTACCTCAAGACGATATGGCGAAGGAAATCAAGCTCAGAACTCCATTTTTGATATTAATACTGATTACATGGACGAGAAGTTTCCGGAGGAATCTGAGAACTGCGAGTATTTCAGGATATTCATGCATGGGCAATACCACAATCTCATCTGTTTCAACGGATTTCTCTTTGAGGTGGATCCACATGACTCCACGATTTACAACAAGTGGGATCTGAACTCTCTGGTTTCGTTGGAGGAGGAAAAATGTGACTCTGAAACGGAAACTGTCGAGTTCCGTCTGAGATTTAATACGATGAGGAAACAAATGCGGGAAAAGAGTTTTATAATGAGTGCCAAAGATTTTTCCAAGTTTGATAAGCTGGTCAGTCCATACATTGAAAAGAAGATGATGGAGGAGTTCTTTGAAGCATTGCAATGTACTCGATGCCATGCTCAGTTTTCGAAAGCAATGGCTTCCAAAACAGTTAAACACGAAAAGGGCAAGGCACCAAGAGAAGTCCTAGTGTGCCCCGATCCTGCATGCGGTAATGAATTCCTAGTTTCATTGGACACCATCCCTTTGCCAAATAATGAATGTCTGGAAGTGGACAGGGGAAGTCTGGAAAACTCTATTCCTGTTCCAGTAAGGAGTTCAACTCCATCAGGTAATCCACCTTCAATGTTGCTTTTAAATAGTATATTTTATATTCAGATTAAGAGTTCAAGTTTTGTCGTTGTGGTGGTGGAAGTAAACTAACATTGTTTAACCTGTACCTGTGTTTGTTTGTGTTTAATGTAGTCGAGAAAACGCTATCACGGTCAGTCCCAAAAGATAGGTCACCACCGATAATTCAAACACTTAAAAACTTTGCATCAAGTCTAACATCGAGAAAAGGAATGAGTGGAAATCCTCCATCAGTTCCACCCATCCACCAAAATAATAGTGCGGATGATAAGAGTGATTGTGTATCAGATGCAAAAACAACTACTACATCTTCATCTGAGACTGTGTTGAGTATGTGCTTTATTAACATTAGCTAGATTATCTATTAGCTTACCATTATTGCGATTTATGAACATCATGATAATTTGTGTATTTTCTTATTGCCCCAAATAATAGATACGAGATCAGACAGTGATATTGAAGTATTAAGTTATGAAAGTAGCAGTATCGAGGTTCTAAACAAGTGTGGGGACAGCGAATCAGATGAAGTAGAGTAAGTACATAATATACCTACTTAAAAATTAAATTTTTGATGTCATATTTTATGTCTAACTTCTTGTTACTAAAAATACATTTTTTTCCTTTTAGAGTGCCAGAAGCTGAAGAAGTTCCTGTTCCAGAATTCCAAGGCAAGAGTGGAAGCAAAGGACTAATGTCTGAGTCGACTTCGTCTGGTTCATGCGCAGAAAGTATTGTAACTCAGTATGAAAGAAGATTGCAACTTCAGCCTATTTCACAGCCATTTGCGATT
Organism: Willowsia buskii; assembly: GCA_034700685.1. Lineage (NCBI taxonomy): Eukaryota > Metazoa > Arthropoda > Collembola > Entomobryomorpha > Entomobryidae > Willowsia > Willowsia buskii. The sequence goes on from JAQIXW010001059.1 coordinate 4,488, forward strand.
CCAACGCTTTCTCCATGTCTGTCATCTACATCTTCAACCTGCACAAGTTTAAATTCCTTTACGAGCACATCTACCCTGACAGCAGGCAGCTTAAGCAGTCCTCACAAAATTACACCCTCTTCATCCACTATACCTGTCCGCTACGATTTTGTAAACTTTGCCAAAGTAGATCATCGTCTGCAGTTGTGGACTGACCTTAGCGTTTTCAAATCTATGGATGAGAAATTGCTTGCTGTTGTGAAATGCTTGATAGTTTCTGAGAATTCAAATGTGTTGGGATTGGCTATATTCTCGTCTATGAAAATATACTTGTACAAAATCACAGGAATAGAAGGGTAAGTTAAGTTAAATAGTAGCGGTGAAATGTTGAATTCAGTTTTTAAATCATCAATTATTAACTTCATGCAAAACTAATATACACGTATTTATTTCTATTGACAGGGATAAACCTCAGGAATGGCTCACAAAGATGAACAATTATGATATCTCAAAGTTCAGCCGTCTAGATGTACTGATAGGTCGACATGGTGTAGGTGTTGATCTCAGTGGAAAGTATTTTGCCATGATATTTAGAGACTCAGAAAGGGCTTCTAGCTTTCTGGAATTTTTCATGTGTAAGTAGAGTGATGACATTTTGAAGTTTATAATATAGTAATGTAATTTAAATACCAATATTTCATGATATCATTCCTAACTTTTCTGTTTCATAGGTGAAATTTGTGGAGAACTCGAAACGCCTCCGATGGTCCGGGACTTAAGTCAAACTCAAAAGGCATTGATGTGCCCTACAAGCCCACTAGCTTATTTTGGCATTGTTCGATTTGCCTTTTGCGATATTGGTAAGGAAAGAACCTTTCTTTACGCTAAAATTAAGGGAAGTTTAACAGTAAGCATATAGCCAGCATCATAGGTACTTATTTTAAAACATATTTGCTTAAACCCTATAGACCACTCGTATGCTGTCTCAGCGATTGTTTTAACACACGAGGACATTATTCTTGTGACCGACTTATCATGGATGGCAGCAAAAACTGATGAAAAGGTTCTTGCAAAGCACTGCAAACCTGTTTCAACACTTCGTCAAATTGTAAGTCTTAAGGGGATATGGATATAAATTATCATTGTGACAATATTTTCTTCAAGTTTTATCAAACTCTGATTTTAAATTTGTGGACTTTTTTTATAGGAATCCTTGGAAAGCGATCCTACTTTAGTAAGACTGATATATGACACCGCCAAATGGGAGCTACTATTTGAAACTGATCGTGAGAAGGACGCGTTTATGTCCATAGTCAAAAGTGATCTACAAATTAGTGTACCTACAATCACAGTTTGTTCTCCTCTTGAACCATAAATTCTTTTGTTTCCTGTCAAAATTGTCGGACCACGGAAAGAGAAAGAAAGCAACAAGTTATTATTTCTGATGCATTCATATGTGATAGTACCTTTTTAATTTAATTAGGCTTTGCTCGCTTAGTTCAGCAGAGTTGTTAAAGAAATGAGCTACTTGACCCAATTTGACTGTACATAGTTCAATAATGTTATACTGACTTGCGTTTGACTATTTCTTTAACAAAATCTGCTGCCTGAATCCAAATAGGTGGAAAATCTAAGCTGAATTGCATGAACAGTAAAATGGTTTTGTTTGATTTTACAAAAATGTACCTGTACCATAAAATTGCAATTTGATAATGCAATTTCTAGTTATCACTACTTTTAGGTTGACATTAAAAATTAAAGTAACAGTGTAATTTAACTCAAATAGTTTTACATTTACTTTTTTCGATTTGTCCTTAGTTGTTTGAACTCCGTCCTAGAAAATGTTTTCGCACATGCTTGTTAACCGTATCATACAAACCTTGAAAGTTTACGGCTCCCAATGTATTACGAATAGATGAGAACTCAACAGTTTAAAATATGTAGCAAACTATATACATAATATAGACAGGCATAACCGATAATGGTGAATTAGAAAGTAGTGAATCTGATAATGACCACCAATATCGTCTATACAGAAAATGCATATAAATTCATATTCAGTAATAATTCGTAAGAGTTATTGCTTGTCTCATCCAAAATTAATGTTTTCATTACTTACATACGGCCAAATACTCTATTTGTATTATGCATTTATTAGAATAAAAATGAAAATCAGATATCCCCTATTTCATTATAAAAAAAATCTTTTCTAGTAATAGCAATATGTATTGCAGTGCAAGTTAAATTTGAATTATTGGCATTTTTAAAGATTTCAAAAATATTGAAATAACATTCAATAATGCAATCAATCACTAATTCATTTCATTTTCATGCTTCCCGACTCCACGTTAGGTAGGTATTGTTTGTAACCAAATTTCAGAGCTACGTACGCACTCTGACAATCGTGAGCAATCACGTTACCAATTCTTGTGACGGATATTTCTAAATGTTATAGTTTCTACTCCATCATAATAATAATTGTTGTAATATGTAATGTAGCAGGTATAGAGAAGCGCTGCGTTTTGAAATCTCAAGTAATTAAAGTTAATGCAGATTAATGGTTACAAAAAGAAATCAAGTTGCATTCATATTCTTCATAGATTTAGCTTTCAATCAACTTACAGCTTTGTGGTGAAAAGACAGTTATTCGCCAAGGGATGGTATTGAAAATCATGTATGGTTCATGACATAGACATCAACATAACACGAATGATTTTTAAAAACTTTTTGTTTTGTTTTAGAGCATGATATTATCGAATAAATTGGGGTGCTTTTTATGTTTTCATAATTATTACATTCTTCAATGTTGCTCTTGTTCATCAATAATTTATTCATTCGTAGTGATTCTAAACATTAGTAATTAATTGAAACCAAAAAATAAACCATCCTACTGTTTTCACATCTTCTATTAAATGTATTTATGTATAATATTACTTAAGAATAATAAATATATATCGCGTATTAATAAATTTCATAAGCAATCAAGTTCTAAGTAGTATCAACTTTGTGTCTTTTTCTTTCCATGAATCAATGATTAGTTTCACCTTATTTCATCCATTTTCTTGAACAGCAATACATCGTTTATGTAAGAAACTTTAATGCAGTAGCACAAACGATTCAGCTCAAGTCACATTTTTCTTTTTATGATTTTTTCTTCTAAAAAATTATAGCCTACTAAACTTAAAATATTCAGCAATGACTTTATTTTACTTACTCATTTGAGTGAGGAGCGACTGCGAATACTGAGCGGAAACTAAACCAGTTCAATACTTTCACCAGCGTAAATGGAAAGAATCCATCGCAAAGTTCACAAAGTTTACAGACTTTGAATTGATAAAAGAACTGTGCTTAACCTACTTACTTACCTCTAAACAAATATTGAATTTTGAGTCTCGATGTCTTCGTCAACTTAATATTGAAAGAGGTACGCCCTGCCTGCAAAGTCAAAAATACTATTATGCACACACAGTAATTAAACTGACACGCTATAATATCGTCACGCACGCAAATGTTAGAGATATTCATTGTGCCTCGGCACAGCTCCCAATGAAACGAACCCAAAACTGGACCTGGAAAGTCTTATTGATATAAATATCGGTTTTCAATAGCTTTCTCAGCTTTGTTGTCTATTTTTCGGAGTAAATGTGATAGACTGAATAAAAATTATATGTGTTTGTCTCGAGCCTTTGTTATAAGCTTTCCTTCTACTTCTTGGCTATGCCATAAAAACCGATGCATATTTAGTGGCAATCTGCAACCCTATTTTCCAAAACCATTGAGAAAGGTAGTTTAGAAAACGAATAATTTCATAATTAAAGAATAAATTGAGTGTCCCATAAAATGAACGAATCTTATACATTACTTTTGTTTACTTTTTGTGCTTTACCGTTTCTTTTTTACAATAGAAAACTAGAATCCAAGGGATTGTTTTAAATAAAAAGAAAGTTTTACCAGTAATACCCCATTATTCAAAAATGATACTGCTGCATTAATATTTTAGACGTAATTTACCGCTAATGAGTACATCTTTTTATGCTTCATGTTCCCCTCAACGTGTATTATGATTAATGATAAATGCACTACAATATAGCACTAGTCATTTCTGTACACAAAACCACCGACAACGCTCTTAAAATAGTGGTTTTCAGCTTTTCAAGCGAATATTTACCAGACATCCCAACATTTGAAATGGTATAGCGTGACAGGACGAAACAAACCTCGAAAGTTTCTTCACCACAACTATCGGTTAGCCACTACACAGTAAATAGCTGATACTATCACTTTCAAGTGGGCAATTAAAATACCCAGTAGAAGCTCGTTTTCTAAAAGAATTGTTTCCAGAAAACCTACATTCTACTTCCTACATAGATTTGTACTTTGTGTAGAAGATTTATCTTTTGTAATCATCATTTTTATTGACTATTTACAAAATTTACATACCCAGAAATTTGTATGCTAACATGGAAGGAGTTATGACAGGAACTACTAGCGAGTTTCAATTTAATACTTTTCATCCGCTCGCAGCGGTTCTAATCGATCATTTGAAATTGGAGTATTTGTCAAGTCGGTCAGCTAACAAAAACACTACAGATTTTATAATTAAACGTTGTTGTGTGTGAAAAAGAGAGTGATACAAAATCAAAAATCCATCAAAAGAGATCTTAATTTCTAACAGTAGCTGCATTATGTCAAATTACAGTATTGTGGAAGGAGAGTGGGCGGATGGGAAATACTTGTTTAGAAAAGTACAGCCAAAAGATTGGGATTTAGTTGTCGATCACGTTCAAAGATATTTCCTGCGAGATGAGCCCACATCCAAATTACTTGGTTATTCTGATCAATATGGAACAGAGATGGGTGAAATCGTGAAGAGAATGCTTGTGGATGACCTGAGTTTCTTAGTCGAGGAGAAAGCTAGTGGCGAGGTGGTTTCACTCACGTTCTCCGAAAAGTTTTTAGTAAAGCCAAAAGTATGATAAATATAAATATATATTTTTTTAAATTTTAGGTGGTAGCTGTACGTGTAACCTATCGTCATACACCTTTAAGGAATTTTGATGACGTCCCAATCAAGTCGTACCAGAGTAAAGCGCTGTTGCACATGGTTGATGTCACGGAACACATGGCGGGGCTTTTTGAGACGTTTAGATTGGATGAATACGCAGAGTTTTTCGTGGCTTCCTGTGCACCTCATCATCGTCGACAGGGAATCATAACGGAAATGTACATCAGGAACTTAAAGTTCTTAAAAGCAGAAGGATTCAGAATGGCAAAAAGTTTGTTTACGAGCCCATATACGAGAGCTGCAGCGAGAAAACTCGGATTTCAAGAAGTGTGTCGTGTGGATTACAGGGATTTATATGATCACAATGGTCAGCTTACATTCAATCCTGATGATCTTGACGAAGAACATTTTGCAGCCATAATGGTGAAATTATTGTAAGTGTTACTACCAGTATTGATGCGCGCAATTTATTGACATATTATAAGTATGTATGAATGAATCAATGACAAGAAGAGACGAGTCAATATTGAATGGTTTTAAAAATTTTATTAACACAATAAAGCCCACAAACATTTCCTGTGTAATTTTATCCTGTATGATGTTGGATACTGTGAAGAAGCGAAGAGATTTTGTCAGTTTTAAATATTCATTCCTTTTTCCCTTATTCCCTCTGTTCCTCTGAGCGCTGACGTGCTGCTGCCTGGTCAGACACGGCACCAACCATCTCGTCGTTGGCTGTTGATAACAATTAGAAATTAATTTAAATTACCATTGATTAATTGATTGGAAATAGGAATAGAATTGCCTTCATAGACTGTTGATTAGTTGAATTTTCAAAATAAAGTTTTATGTAAAGTCTTACTGAATTGGAAGGTGTCTCCCATTGTTCCTTGTTGACTCTGTTCAATCTTCTTGTGCATAATCTTGTGCTCTTTGCGGGACTTGTCTCCGTATCTGTGGACAGCCTCACCCTCCTTCTTCTTCTTCAAGAAATGTTGGTCCATTATGTTTTGCAGTCCTGCAAAGTTTCTGTTGACCAAAAATTTAAAACACGGATAGAAGTCCAGTCCATACTAAACCTACATACAGCAGGGGAATTGGAAAGTTTTAATTTATTAGCTACATACGAGTTGCCCCAGTTGATATAAGATCTGGTGTTTTCCGGAGACTTCTTGATTCCATCAGGGCTACCATCCCCAGCTCCAATATTCCTCTCTTCATCACTGGCAGTGCCACGTTTCACCCTGTCGCTGGAGGGCTGTTAAAAAGTAGAATAATATTATCAATTAATGATTTGAAAGTTTAAGGAATGAATTGTTAAAAATCGAACAATTTAAAACTTACCTGTGGCATAGCAAACGACTGTGCAATGACACATCCTACAACTAGCAAGGGAAACAACAATAATTTTGGGGATGTCATCTTCACTTAAAGAACCTCGTTACTGTAGCTAGCGGGGGAAAAAGAAAAAAACGATGCGAAGGAGCTTCTAAAGCTCATCTAAAGAGGAAACTTGATAATGGTGATAATGAATAGTATAGCTATAATCAAGCAGCCACCAATAAAAATTAATTACTGTCTGTCTTTTCCCCTAGACTGTTGCATGTTACCTATGTCATACAATGGGAGTATAGTATCCGCATACTTTTCATTGCATGTACAACATGGAACCTAAACCTCATCCACTGACGCACTTCTATCAAGGATAAGAATGATATTTCCTTTGTCTTACTGCAATAAAATTATCCTGCCTTTAAGATTGCTTTAATGATCTACGTACGTGATCAAATAAATGGGTGGATTTTAACGAACTGTCTTAATCCATTCAGTCACCCAATTATTCCTTATTAAATGTTAACTACTGGCGGTGACGACTACTGTTCTAATTTTGTACGAGCACGTAATCATGTCTAATATAAATTCGCCTTTAAATGCTCTTCTTAAATTGGCTTAATTGCGTACTCAAGCTAATTTAATGATAGCTCAAATCTAGCTCAGTACAAAGGTAGACTAGTATTTGCTAACGGTAATGAAATTAAAGGTCTTTCTATACGAGTCTAAATGACTGTAAAAACTCACAATTATCATTGACCAGCGACAAGTAACTATTCAACAGACCATAGCATGCTTTCATTATGCTAACGATAAGCTACACATAACTCGACATAGCCTAGTAATGACTTAACAAGCGTATACTATCAACTATAAGTTCAAATATTAAGAAAGTTTTGGTACCGTATTTGTGGATCCCTGGCGAAAAGTCCACCCATATGCCAGCATGTCAATCCTTGAGGTTGAGGTAAGACTGGAACCTCTCAATCGCTCGTCGTTTTTAGCTGCGTGATTCCAATCATGAAAGCCCAAACATTCTAAACTACCACTGATCGTAACCAAAGGAAGGTGTTGCCTTTCTAAGATTGCCCCATGCCGATGAGAAAGATTTGTAAAAGTAGATGATAAGTCATGCTACAATAATTCTGAGTAAGTGAATCTTGGTTCAACTGGGAACATGTTTGATTGATTGATTGAAATTGATTTTGTCAATGTGCAAAAGACACAGGGTTTAATAAACTCATTTGAACTTAGCTTCAGATCTTAGTGTGTCGAAAGTCCACCGGTGTTGGATACGACGATGTTGGAAAGAATGCTCCACAAACTAACACTGTTTGTTATATATCTCACAAACTTTGGTATACTGTTAGCAGTATTTAAAAAATTACCCGTACGTAATTTCCAACATCCATAGTCCTATCCAACACCGTTGAGCCTCAAGGTCTAAACAGTATAATTATAGAAGCCATGTTCCAACAAACACCTAGAAGATCGATAGCGATAATTCAAATAGAGTTTTAAATCCACAAAAGATCAAAAGATTAAAAAAATAAATACTAAAATTAACAGCGATACCCTTCATAGCTCTACCAAATCTAGTGCATTGCTAGTTCATAGGTTTAAGTCTGAGTTACCTTTGTTTCAAGTTTATTATTGCAATTAAACGAACTTATTTTAATTACATCATTAGCAGCAAGTTGTAGTTCCTGGATGTAAAAATAACTTTAATAAAATTTTACTTGGCGATTGTCGAATTAGTGCGAAGAGATTTTGTCAGTTTTACACAATGCCCTTTCCATTTACTCCCTCTGTTCCTCTGAGCGTTGACGCGCTGCTGCCTGGTCCGCCACGGCACCGACCATCTCGTCGTTGGCTGTTGAAAATAATTATAATTAGTTTGCATTGTCATTGACTAATTGCTTGGGACATTCCTTCCCAAACGACACCTCCGTCAGCCCTTGACTATTTCTTCATTATAAAGTATCCGTAACATCTTACTGTATTGGAAGGTGTCTCCCATTGTTCCTTGTTGACTCTGTTCAATCTTCTTGTGCATAATCTTGTGCTCTTTGCGGGACTTGTCTCCGTATCTGTGGACAGCCTCACCCTCCTTCTTCTTCTTCAAGAAATGTTGGTCCATTATGTTTTGCAGTCCTGCAAAGTTCCTGCGGAGCAAGGTAAAGAAAAAATGATTCATATGGACAACTGATTAAAAACGCAAAACAGGAATATCTAAATGAGTCATAAATCACATACGAGTTGCCCCAGTTGATGTATGATCTGGTGTGTTCCGGAGACTTCCTAATTCCTTCAACAGTTCCATCTCCAGCCCCGAGATTTCTGGCTTCATCACTACTACGTTTTTTGCGCGAATGCTACGAAGGAAGATAAATACATGATATTTTTAAAATGCTGGTACGGAAAGCATGGAATTAAAATTTCCAACAATTTTTTTATTGACTTGCCTGTGGCCTTGCCAAGGACTGTGCTATTACACATCCTAGAACTAGCAGGGAAAACAAAAATAGCTTTGAAGATGTCATCGTCACTTGATTAACGTTCGTACAGCAAACCTCAACTAAGGGCGAAAATGTGAAGAGTATATCGTTCAAAACGCTAATCTATGAGTATATCTAGACAGGAAGCTCTACGATGATGACTTGTCTGCGCTCAGAATGCTGTCGTCAATCCAGATTAATTAATGTCACTCACTTCTCCGATAGACGATTGTCTCATTTTGATGATGTCTTTGAGAAAGCCATTAACTCCTCGTCGGGCGTTTTGTCTAGTCTTTGGTTTGTTGATTACATAAGAATTGCATACATTTTAATTTTGAAAACATCAAAATCATTCAAGCTAACATAAAAACCCTTGAATCAGACAGATCCCTTAAAATTTTTTTATCAATAATTTGCATGCTGCTAAAGCTGCTTTAAATAAAAATGCTGATGTTAGCATTTCGTCATGATAGATCGAGCAATAATAAAAGCAAAAGTCTCAAAATTCGCTGCTTTTATTATGTATATAGAAGAATTTATGCTCTTTGTTCAAAAAATAATTAGTGCTCATATAGATAGTGAGAAAATATGTTATATGCTTCTCATAAATTGATTAATTTAATTGTACATAGACCTCAGTTAATACGATATAGCTTCCAGCAGCTAGAAATTACGATCAACGTTTTATGATGCTCATGTCAATTAGCGTATAACGAATAATCATTATGCTCTACTCTTTTATGATGACTGACTGTGATCGCACAAGCTGACGATCTTGAATCAAGCGTCATGTATTACGTATACTTATCATGATTCATGACGAAATTGCAACCCTTCCTCGAGGGGGCATCAATCCCCCCTAAATACGTCATGAAAAATTTGAAAAATCAATACCATTTGTCGTTACATAACATATCTTAAACCAGGAACCTGTGTGACAATGAGAGATAAACTAAAACATGTCATGTCGAAGGGATAGAAAATACGAAGCAGTCGAAGCAAAACCGAAACGAAATTGCTAAAGTTAATACTTACCTATATTGACGCATGAAGCTGCTTTCCATTGTGTGATCATGATCAATAAAAAGGCTTATTTGATGAACCATTACAAATTTTAATTGCTTTATGCGCTAAATTGGCTCTTTCCTTGTCAGATTCCGGAAGTATCTTTTGCTATTCTTTTATGGATTTCTCAAATATGTATAATCTTTTCACAAAAATGACACATATATGCCAGTAAAGATGCTTTAGTCTCTTGAATGTTTTTCTCAATGTAGGTAACAAGGTTGATGTTGGGTTGCTGTATCTTATTTACATTTCAATGTTGCTTGCCATAATGGAATTTCAAAATTTGAGTGCTATAATCAAGCTTTCTTTTTTTCACCATAAAACTGTCTCAATGATTCAGTGCCAATGCGAGGCTTTTACTATGAAATAAAAATTATGAAAATCTTTCGAGTTTTTCTTAAAATAATTTCTTTAATACCTTTAATATTGACATTATACGAAGCTAAATTAGTCACATGATCAGCAAGTTGTATTTGTAAAAATAGCGCAATTAACTTAAAAGAACTTTTATTTGTCGATTTTTGAATTGCCGTTGGGAAAATTTTGTCCGGGTTTTCAAGTATCATTCAGTATTCAACCTTTTACTTGTCATCATCGTCAAATGCTCGTTTTGGTGGATGTGCTGGAGCTGGAGCATGATCAGAACCACCATGACCACCACCGCCACCACCGCCGCCGCCTCCGGCTGCTGGTGCTTCTCCAGATCGTTGACGTGCACTCGCCATATCCTTAATAGCGTGGATCATTTCTTCGTTGGCTGGAAAAGTAGAAATAAAATCATAGCTTAGCAATGCATGACCCTACTTCCCACACGTAGTTACATATTTAATTTTTAAGTGAATTCATACTGTATTTGAAGGTGTCAGCCATTGTGTGTTGCTGACTAACTTCAATCTTCTTCTGCATCTGCTCGTTTTCTTTACGAGACTTGTCTCCGTACTTCGTGACTTGATCACCCTCCTTCTTCTTCTTCATGAAGTGGCCATCCATAATGTTTTGAACTCCTCCAAAGTTCCTGCAAATAGAATTTTTTTTTAAATTGTTCGTCAGGTCCATATATAAACGTCACAGTAGGTGGAGGCGGAAGTGTAATGATTCTTACGAGTTGCCCCAGTTGCTGTAAGATCTGGTATTTTCTGGAGCTTTCAGTATTCCTTCGGGAGTTCCATCCCCAGCCTCTGCATTCTTTTTCGCTTCCTCCTCACTTTCACTTCGTTTCACCCTCTGTCAAGGAAAAAAACGATGCCTTCGAAATTTCAAATATATTAAAATTTTACGAATGAAATCAGTATTTTGAAACATTTTTAGGCTTACCTGGGGCATAGCAAAGGACTGTGTTACTACACATCCTAGAACCAGCACAGAAAATATTAACCTTGAAGATGTCATCTTCACTTGATGTACGTTCAAATCGCTACCAAATGTGAAAATGTAAAGATCGTCCCGTGTAAATCCAGCCCAAAGGAAACTAATCGACGATGTATAGTCTGCTTTTATATTGCGCTGATCAATTAAAATTAATTAATGTCTTATTCCTCTGATAGACTATTGTCGTATGGCAATGATGTCATGATTCAGTCTGTGACACGGAAATTTTCTTTATGGGTTGTTAATAGACTAGAGGAATAACGCACCAATTACCGGTCTGAATACACGATTTTAATCAACAATTGTGCTTTGTAGGTTGGAGTCGTTAAAAAAAGATCGCCTTTGCGTCAATAAATCCCTTTGTCTGTTTTATTAATGGTTTTATCACTACCGCTAAACCTTTGTAGAAGATGTGGAAGAAAAAATAAGACGCTTACGCAAATTCATGGTTATATAATTTTTTAAAGCTAACCTGAAACGAAAGGAAAAGGAAGTGACGTTCCTGTTTAATGTCGTCTGTCTCTAGTTTTATGGCAAAGAAATAATTAAAAGACTCTCGCTGACAGAGTCGATTGCAGAGAATTTTGAATTCGCCGTGAGCCCGCAATGCGTGCTGCTATTGATCTGAACCTAAAATAGACATCGTTAATGTCAGTAATGTCATGTCACTAAATGCTGTTTTAAAAAACAATTGCTAATTTAGAAAGCGCATTAATGATAAGTACATATATCATGTTTCATTGTTTTTCAAGCATATTTTGCCGGATGATTAATAAAATAATGCAAATAACTGCACTTGGCAAAGTGCGGAATTTGATGAAATAAAAATAGTAAATTGTCAATAAAATGACGCTACTAGATGCAATGACGTTATTGTAAGGCCAGGAAAGGCTACTTTAGGTTAATGTTCATCGTTAGCTGGCTTATGTGTACACGTCATACCTGAAATTACAGAATTTAAGAATGCCTATGCAGAGCAAGGAATCACTCATTGTAATTCCAGTGATTCTTAAACTTGAGTATGTATTTGAAATCTACCCTATCTGTGATTGTAATTTATTTTTCGTTCAGAACGCATTTGAAACAATATATATTTAAAGCAAATCGGGTCCGTGAAATGCGTGTAAAAAATTTGCATCAGTAATAAAATATCTTCAACGGAGATAGTAAAAATTTCATGTGTACATGCAAACGCTTCGGTCCCCTTACTTCATAATTTAAAAAACATTTAGGAGTAGTTGTAAACAATGCAACAACGCATCTTTTATATTTTCGATGATGAAGTATAGATTACGTCAAACAATTCATGGACGTATGTGAGTTCAAAAGTTTGCGATTTCGTATTCCTTCATATAGATATATATGTACAAAAAAGCACATTTTAATGTGATTATGCCAGTCACTCATCAATGGTGTTTTATGTGCATTACAAATCGATAAACTAAATATCTCTTTTGTTTTTATTAACCAAGCACAAAGGGATTCCAATTCCATTCATATTCCACATATAGCAAATTCATCATTTTGTATGTCTGGCATTCTTTTTTCTATCATTTACTAAATATTATTCTCTACGTACTGAATTCAACGATTATTATCACATCATTTGGAACACAATGATAGTTTATGCACTTTGAAGAATGGATTATATTGTTATCTATGAAGCACTTACACATATACGTAGCATTCATTCAGCATTAAAGTAATCGGTAATTATTCGTTCATTTTCTTAAATAATTTTCAGTGAATTTATCTACAATGTATCATGGTATAGTATAACATGTGATGCCTAAATCCAGATATGTAATAATATGTAATAGTGGCAGTAATTATCTTTTCTGTACCCCACAAAGTGGACATCAAGGTCTTCGTAATTGGTAATTGTTGCGATTTGGACACATATTGAGAAAGGGAAAAGTGACACGTAGATAAGTTTGTCATCTACTTCCATTCCAAAATGCCATCATGACCATCAGAGAAAATCAGAACGGTTTCATTGTCATTGTCACTCAACATATAAGCTTGGTACTTGGTAATTTTAAAAGTATTCATCCCTCAAAATGACCACTCTATATACAGAGTACAGAAACACACTTTGCTAGCAGCTACCCTACCGTCTCATTCTCATTCCAAAGATCTTTCTTATTTATACGTGCTACTCGATGCTTTCATGATATTTTTCTCGTTTTTGTACACGTGTGCCATCATCAAACTCCATACAAACAGGTCTGCCAGCCAGAAAATGTAACTGCCAAAACAACTCAATGGAAAAACTTGACAAAAGGGGCGTTATACGGTACTTGGCATACAACCTTCTAAAATTCATTTCTCAGCACAAGAAACCCTTTACAGTGCAAAAGGGTACATGAAAAGTTTATGCTAAGGGCATTCTGTTAGAAAGACTCTCCACAAAGTATGAACAGATCCTTCTCAATTTGACAGCCAGATTTGAGATTTTATAGTAGTACGTGTAGTATATGTTAATTTTATGTTATATGTATAGCAAAAGCAAAGGTGATTCGTCTGTCGGTACTTTCTGCACTTGTTTTTCAGGTAAAGCAGTATCGAGAAAGTGAATACCTTTACACGTTTCAAATGATAATGCATTGCAGTGCTAAATATTATGAATTAATATGAATGAACAAAAGCTCAAGCTGTTTCTCACACTTAAAAGAAGACACTGTGAATAAGATCATGTACATGATTTCAATATGTGAAACTTTTCTGCAGACAAAAATTTGTCTGTGTGCTTACATGTCATCATGAATGGTGTTAACAATATGAGATGGGTATGAGTTGGATTGGAGCTACCGAGTACTGACAGATTTGTGGCAGTAGTCATAATAATGTATTCTTATGGTTCCAATTCCAATAATGCTTAGCAAATGAAGATGAAATGAAAATATAAATGACGGAAAGTTGCTAATGATAATCACCGGAGACCTTCAAGGACTTTGAAAATCCATACGGCAGGGCAAACTGTTAGGCATTAAGGAAGTACGACGAATGTAGAGAGCTGTGCCTCGGAAGAGAACAGTCAAAAAAGTGTGCATGGAGTGTGTTTGTTGTTGTGGAGCAGCAAAAGTGTTTAACTGTGAACAGCTGAACACCGGCTTAATTAGGTTTTCTGATAATCATTAAGGTTCCTTGTCGAAAGTCACACTTTGTGGTGGCCAAAGGAATAGTTGAGTACAGATATAGGAAACCAAAGTGACTAGAACTAGTTTTCTATGGACGGGTAGTCGCAGCACAACAGGAAGAATAAAAGCATTTTTATGACAGTCGCCATTTAGTCAATTTCTGTCATAATTTAAAGCATTTATTGAGATACGCAATTTAGTACTTAAAAATGGGCTCCTTAGTCGAGATATTAGTGAATTTTTTAATTATATCGCCGATCTTAAATGCGCTAGCTACAGAACCCTTTAGGAGATTTGAGTACAAATATTCGTTTAAGCCTCCATATTTAGCGCAGAAAGATGGAACAGTTCCATTTTGGGAACATAATGGAAGTAAGTTTTGTTCATAGATAGAATATCAAAGAATATCAGTCATATAGAAGCTGCAGGAATGATTTGCTTTCTTATTTCTTTCCAGATGCAATTGCCTCCGAGGAGAATTTGAGAATTACACCCAGCTTAAAAAGTCAAAAGGGGAGAATGTGGTCGAAAATGCAGACTGGTTTTGATTGGTGGGAGGTTGAACTAGTCTTTCGGGTAACTGGTCGAGGGAGAATAGGTGCTGATGGTTTGGTAAGTTTTTCCATCCCCATTTTATAAATCATTGGTCAACGAGGACGGATCGGATAAGTTTTTTTTTTAAATTGTTTTTCCACAGGCGTTTTGGTTTACTGAAGTACCAGGAAACGAAGGGCCAGTTTTTGGAAGCATGGATATGTGGAAAGGTCTAGGAGTATTTTTTGATTCTTTCGATAATGACAATAAGCACAACAACCCATACATTATGGCCATGGTCAATGATGGAACGAAGGTTTACGACCACCAAAATGATGGATCTACACAACAGTTAGCAGGCTGTTTGCGGGATTTCCGTAATAAACCGTTCCCAGTGCGGGCCAAAATCCATTACTTCAAAAATGTTCTCACAGTAATGTTCAACAATGGAATGAGCAACAGTGAAACAGATTTTGAACTCTGCATGCGTGTCGAAAATGTGTACTTACCGTCAAGGGGCTATTATGGCATATCTGCTGCAACTGGTGGTTTAGCCGGTAAGCCAACATTTAAGCATTTACAGTAATTATCATTAAGTACACAACAGGAAAAGGGAATTTATTAAATGTTTGTGTATATTTTTAGACGACCACGATGTGCAGAAATTTTTGACCTTCAGCTTGCACGACCAACAAGCTGGTACCCAGACGGATACACAGCAGGCGGAGCAGCACAAATTCGAACAGGAATTCCAGAGATATCAGGAAGAACTGGATAAGAAGAAAGAAGAGTAAGCTCAACTGTTTTTACCATTTCAGTAGAACTCTATTGGTACTCTGTGCATTACATTAATTTTTGTTAATTGCCCATTCCAGGTATATCAAGGAACATCCTGAAGCACAGAAGGAGAAGGACGATGACGATTGGTTTGAAGAAGAACAAATTAGGGAGCTTAGACAAATTTTCCAAGGTCAGTCGGAACTACGAGGTCTTGTCCAAACTCTTAGTAGAAAGTTGGATGAAATTGTAGGACGGCAAGAAACTACCATATCCCTTGTTAGTACGATTAGCCAAGGTGGTGCTGCTCAGCAAATTGGTGGTAAGTTTGTTTACTCGTTGTGCATCCACTTACACATTAATCTAGCCCTAGCAGGAGTTGATTACTCCACAAATTCCTTCCATTAATCTAGCCCTATAATCTATACTAGACTATCCTACAACTTGAATTGAACGCCAAAAATAAATAACGAATGTATATTTTTCTAAGGTCAAGTACCCGTAGCTCCTGTACCAGTTGGAACAGCTCCAGGCGCAGGCGTTCTGCAACGACACGAAGTCGAAAATATCCTTGCAGCTAGTAGGGAATTGGTCTCGGTGACTCGGGATATAAAGTAAGTCAATGTATTACATAAAAATTATCAATATACTTGGTGAGTGTTTTCAAGACCGACTCAACATTCGATAACTTTTAATTTAACTCAGGAACTTGATTATTGGAGTTGGAACCAAAATTGATACAGCCAATGCTCGACCAGGAAGTTACGGAAATGTTGACATTGCCGGATCTGTTAACGAGGTAAGCATTCAAGAAAAAAAAGCATTTTAAAACATGTCCTCCTTTTGAACTTTGAATCATGAAAAGTCTACAAAATGACAAATTTTTCAATTTTTAGCTTAAAGAGGGAATCAACGGTCTCAAGCGAGATGTTGGAACTGTTTCGCAACGCGTCCATGCTGCACCCGTTGGGGCGGCAGCCCAAGGCGGATGCCCGAACATTAGCTGTGTATCGACAACTGTGGTTGTTGCAATGGGATTTGTACAAATGGGTGTAATATTAGGATATCTTTTATATAAATCTAGTAAAGAAAGTCAGGCGAAAAAATTTTATTAATGAGATTTGAAGACATTTTACTGAGACTTCGTCGTAGTATAAAAATTTTATTTGTTCTTGAGAAAATAAGTTTATATATTGAAGGACAATCTTTCATTATGCTAAATAGTAGTTATCCTCATTTGTTTTGTTATTCGCACATTGTTTTTCAAAAAAAATGTGCCAACCAATTTCGCTAAAAGGGCATACGAGGAAGGAAGTATTAGAAAATGTAAAAACAGCATTAGATAATAAGATTGGCATTAGATTCGTGTGCATCATACTTCAGCCGACTTTACATTACACCTGATCAAAAGCCCATGATATGTGTGGGTGTACTGTTATAACTGTTATTAATATTTACAGAAAACGCCAGCAAGAGTACTTCATCGTTAGAAGGTACTCAGTGATACCATTTTATTATTTGAAGTTGTACTCATAATGCGTCTACTACAAATCCTATGATTTTAAACAATCGCATGTCATGTTATACTTACCAATCTTCATAACAGTGTTTCAACAGGATTGTCTTTTTCTTGTAAGGGTATATTAAGCTTCTTGATTTTTGTTTTCAATTTACCTAGTAATATTAGGCGACTTTTAAAGAAGCTCAAAATAATTTTTATGTTTTTGGTGTTGGGTTTTAGAAACATTTTTATAAAATTGTTTGCTTGAGGCAAAACGTTATATGTA
>JAQIXW010001060.1:0-21975 GCA_034700685.1 Willowsia buskii
ATACATACCTGACAACTTTTGGACGACAGACACAGACAATGATGATGAGGGTTGACTGATAAACATGGACTAATCTCTTCCCATTTCCAGGATTCCCATTAAAGGTAGACTTGTCTTTTAGTTTCACCTTTCATGCACTTCCCAACAGCTATCACTCACTTGTTGTAACTTATGTCACGCGAAACGTTTGAAATCTTTTTACAATGAATGTACTTACTTAATAAGGTAAACTGATAAAACTTCCAACTTGACTAGAATTTTAGGAGAATCATTCAATTAACCATGTAAAGTTACCATTAATAACTAATAAGTTATCTAAATCGCAGGTTTAATTTATTTCACATCAACGTAATGCCGACTTGCCGACCGTGACAGCCTTTTTCTGGAATTTTGGAGTTTTGATGCAATGTTTACAAAACACAGCCTGTTTGCTTTTACTCGCAGCTTTTCTAAACACGACATGTTGCCCCACAGATATAGACAGCACGCATTTCGGTTCTTTGCACTTTGCAGTATCCTTTCTTTGTTACTTCATTTTCTTGTTTATACCATACCGGATGGATAATCTATAATCTATAATGTGGAATTAGTTCTTAGTTCATTATGTAATGCGATGCGAATTATTTGGTTGATGTCATAATTAAGTGTGGTTTTATGATGAATTTTAAATGATTGTAAGCACATATTGCATATTAGTGTACATTTTAACCTTTACTCCACATTTCAGTAACATTTATTTTAGCAATAAAAATTATCAATATGAAATCAATTAATCAACATTTTTGTAATTTTGTTTGGTATAACGGTGGTGTTTATATGCTTACAGCATTTTGGGATTTTTTTTTTCGTTTGTAGATAATAAGCATAAATTATCATAAATAAAAGTACATTAGCAAACCGAACAAGAAACTGACACCGAGAATTTAGCGGAGCTTTTTACAACTATATATTATTATGCTTGCAGTAATTGTAACATTTACGAGGTTAACGATTAAAATCCTTATCACATGAACATAAAATTAGAAGAAAAAAAATTCATGAAATGATAACGACACCTCTGCATTTCAAATAATAAACATTCATTAACATCGGATGCACTAAAAAACGAAAATGGTGGACTATGTACATTGACAAGTATTACCCTAAGTCTACTATTTAAAATTAAACCGCTTCTAATTTTACATTAATAGTTTGTGTACTGAGATACATCACTTCACTGAGGAGGTGCGGTTCCAGGGAACGCGGCTTGTGGAATTATGTTTGCCTGACCAGGAAGAGTGAATTGGGGCCTGAAGGGGGCAAGATTTGTACCACCTAGACTGCTGCCTTGATATCCCATCGGAAACTGGGAACCGATACTCCCTGAAAACAATATTAAAGTTGAAAATTAATATTCGCAATGCAATTAACAAAGTTAAACAGTAAGAAATAGTACAAACCGTTAAGCCTACCTGTAACTGAAGACGTAGCAGTACTGCCACTGGCTGTAGATGTGCTTGCTAGCCTGGATAAGATCTGTCGCTCCGACATTTGCAATCGTTGGGCAACAGGAGGAATCCTTGCTAGAGTAGCTGGCAATCTGCTTACGTCAGACTTCATGTCTGACAACAACTCCTCAAGTTGATTGAGAACCTACAAGGGAACAAAAGATTAATAAGATTTGAGTTAATTTTTATACCAATATACCTATTTGTATATAAAATCCTTTGATATAAACTCAAAATTACCTTGTGTAAAACTGCATTAGCAGGCTTGTTACCAGCCAAGCTTTCCTTTGCCAAATGCTGATGTGATTCAGCCAAACATTCAACCTCAGCAAATCTCGAGTTGAGTGCCATTGATTGATGAGTAGTATCTTGGCTAAGGTTTAAGTATGCAGCCCTTCGTAGTTGCTCTTCGATTACCAAAGCTTGCTCCAAGAGCTGTAACGAGGATCAAGAAAATCATATTGAGATTCATGCAATTGTGATTGATGTTTCTCACAATATAAATCAACCATAATATTATTGCACAACTAACCTTGAATCGGCGAGCGAGGAACTTGTTCTTAATTTCCAAAAAGTTTCCTTTTCCCATATCCATCTTGAAGGGTTCGTTGATGATGGCGTACCTTGGATCATTTTGGATATCCTGCCAGCGCCCATAGCCATGATTGACAACTCCAGCCAACAACCAGTAATCATGACGTCTATGCCAGATCTCATATTCTCGTCCAGGTACAGCGGCTTTCTCTTCATTCTGCCACAACGTATGAAGCTCAGTGAAGCCTCCGTCGGCAATGTTAAACATAAACTTTCTCTTCTTGCCCGGTTCATCTGCCTTGGGTTTTTCTTTGTCATTTTCCTTCTCTTCAGTTTCAGACTTGGTCTCTTCCTTTTCCTTCTCAACCTTCTTTTCTTCTTTCACTTCTGGCTTGGCGTCCTTCTCTTCAGACTCGACCTCCATCTTTGAGTCTTCCTTTTCCTTCTTCTTTTCAGTTTCCGTCTCTTTCGAGGATGAAGCCTTTGAATTTTCATCCTTTTCTTCTTTGACGTCAACGTCCATTTTCTCTTCTTTCTTTTCCTCGTCTTCCTCCTTCTCCTCACCTTCCTTTTCAGACTTTTCGGCCGGCTTTTCTTCAGCAGGCTTATCAGAGCTTCCTTCCTTTGCTTCTGCACTTTCTTCTTTGGGCTTAACTACCTCGGCGCCTTCAACCTTGCCGTTTGCCTCTTGGTCTTGAGCAGCGGCTGCTGCAGCTTCAGCTGCTTCTGCGGCTTGTTTCGCCAAAAGTTTTTCGATAACTTCCGGCATACTGTAAAGTCCATTGATGTGCTCAAATTCCTGGACCTTCTTTCGAATTAGAGACATTACGCCGATTCTGGTGAGAACGTGTTGACGACTTAGACCTTCTCGAGGTACGCCATCAGCGAATGTCTCAGTGTTATCTGCGCCAGGTTCACACAAGTGACGCATGAATAGGGAGACATATGCTTTGAAACATTTTTCAGACTTGCCCCGCAGATCACGAACCAGCCATTGAGTATTGAATGCGTCCTGAGGAGGCATTCCGTAACGCATAATGGCGTTGAGGAAAGCTTTCCGTTGACGAGCATTAAAACCAAGGACCTGCAATGAAAAATATCAGGTGTTAAAAATAATTGATCACGATAATTTCTAATTTACAAGATATTAAAACGTAGTTGTCAGAACACTCCTTTAACAGGACCCGTAACACTTAAAAGGCCCTGTCCTAATAATGTTCTAGTTATTTTCTGTTTCGTTTTGAAAGTCACAAATGTAAAGTGTCCATTTGCAATTTATTTTAAAGATAATAAAATCTACCGAAACATTCGTATTTGGTAGACAACAATTAAAAATGAAATGTTTCGTAACTTACTTCAATGTTTCCACCAACTCTTGCCAGAAGGGGTGGTAGTGGTCTATCACGTTCCTCACGACGTTCCATTCCACGTCTTCTCCGTCTTGATCCAGCCTCCGCTGTAAACAAAAAACATCAATTTTTAAGTACCAAGAAAAAAAAAATTTCAAGTATTTCAAAAATACTCAGATGAAACCCAATTACAATCAGAAAAGTTTAACTTACTACCATCATTTTCGAAGTCATCATCATCCCTGTCCTCATCAGAGGGAGCGGAAAAGTCTGAATTGTACTCGGACACATTGTCTTGCCATGTGGTATCTTCCCTTCCGTCATTGGTGTCGTTGTAATTGACCTGCTTCCTGATACGTTTTCCTTTACCCAATGACCTCGCCAAGTCTTCTTGCTGTTGCTCGTAATGATGTCGCAATAATTTTTCCCAATATGCTGGATCCGTATTTTCAGCTTCCTGTTTGATAACCTCTGTCTCAGTTTCCTCTTCTTCTTCACCATCTTTTGTAGCATAAGAAGCCACCTTGAAAGATGAGAGGTATTCATTGGCCCAGTTCTCTTTTTGCTCGATACCCTCCTTTGATCTATCCAACAGGTCACGAATGGCTTCATCCGTGTAGTGAATGGTAGTATCATCCCCTTTGCCCTCTTCTTCCTTGAACAACTCTTCAGTTCCGAACCGGATGATATCGTCCAACTCTTGTTTGGAGAAATTCCCTCCTCGTCGAGTCTCCACCACCAAGTGGGTCAACATCATTTTCTTCTTTGCTACTTGTGTTACCCTCTCCTCAACAGAATTTCTGGTAACAAAGCGGTAAATCATAACTTTGTTTGTTTGACCAATACGATGGGCACGAGAGAACGCTTGGATGTCATTGTGAGGGTTCCAGTCGGAGTCATAAATGATGACAGTATCGGCAGTAGCCAAGTTGATACCTAATCCTCCTGCTCTGGTAGAGAGAAGAAACACAAATTGTTGTGCTCCTGGAGCATTGAAACGATCAATGGCTTCTTGACGAACGGATCCTGTGATGCTTCCATCAATTCTTTCATACTTGTAACCTTCCCCTTCCAAGAAATCTTCCAAAATGTCCAACATTTTTGTCATCTGAGAGAAAATTAGTACTCGATGTCCTTGCTCCTTGAGAATTGCAAGCATTTTCTGGAGAAGTACAAATTTGCCGGCAGCCTTGGTGAGAGCTTGTATCTCAAAGAGACCATTTGGCATGGTGGGTGCTTCCATCATGGCAGCAGAGAATAGATAAGGATGATTACAACATTTCTTCAAATCCATCATAATGTTCAACAAAGTAACCTGCTGACCACCACTTCTGCTGTTGAGGGCTTCAAAGTTTCTGGTAAGAATGTACTTGTAGTACTTCTTTTGCATAGGGGACAACTCCACTCTCACGATAAACTCTGACTTGGCAGGCATGTTCTTCAACACATCCGCTTTCAGACGACGCAACATGTGAGGTCCCAACATGTCGTGCAACTTTTTAACTTGATCTTCTTTGTTGATATCTGCAAACTCATTCTGGAACACGGTCAGGTCGTTGAATTTCTCTGGACAAAGGAAGTTCAAGAGATGAAACAACTCTTCCAAATTGTTTTGAAGGGGTGTACCAGTGAGAAGCAATTTGTACTGGATTTGGTAGCTGTTCAAGATTTTGAAAAACTTGGACTGGTTATTCTTCAGACGATGGGCCTCGTCGACGACCAACACCGACCAATCTACAGAGCCCAAGCAGGCGGTGTCAATTGAAATCAATTCATAAGAGGTGAGAAGCACGTTGAACTTTGTAGATCCACGCAGACGAGATGCCTTTCCTCCACGGGTAGCAACGTCCTCGTAGGAAAGCTCGTGTTCACGAATTACAGTACGTGTGTCTTTGTCCCCGATATAGGTAACCACGTAAAAGTCAGGTGCCCATGTTTCAAATTCACGCTCCCAATTGATGATCGTGGACAAGGGTGCACTGACAAGGAATGGTCCACGGCAATGGCCCTCCTTGAATAGGGAATAGAGGAAAACAATCGTCTGGATTGTTTTACCGAGACCCATCTCATCGGCCAAGATGGTGTCTGTTCCTTGTGCCCAGGAGTATCTCAACCAGTTCAATCCTTCCAACTGGTATTCATGGAGCATCATTCCGTTGATACCGATGTAGTCAGGTTGCTGATCATACTTGCGCTTGAGCTCAGTTATTTGCTTATCTGGAGGTGGATTTATGTATTTGAATATAAATTCTCCCTTCTTGGACTTTCCTTTCTTGTCCTTCTTTCTTGAACTGGGATAGCCTGGATCGCCCAAAGCGACAGTGCGGAACTCATGGTAGATATCTTGATATCTCCTAAAGTCAGGAATCTCTTCATCTTCGTCTTCCCATGAGACCTTGTCGTAAGACAGTTCCCTCCACTTTACCAAGTACTGTGTCGTACCATCCCTCAGAGTACGGTGGTTGATGACACGGTGAATTTGCAGCCATTCGGCACGAATACCATATCTGTAGAAACGCTCCTCCAAGGGATCAACAGCGTCATCTTTCTTCTTTCGGCGTCGACTGATCGCGTCTTCGTCATCAAGCTTTGGGGGTTCCTCGTTGTCAACCTTCCTGAAGTACGCACGCAGAGTCGTGGGATGATAAACTTCTAGTGCTAACTCGGGAATCCATTCACAATGCCAGTAGGAGCGGCCTACCCAAGCCACAAAGAACTCGCGTGTAGGTTTGGGTGCAAACTTCTTATCTTCGGTAGACAATGCGTGAAACTTTTCACGCTCCTCCTTAGTCTCCACCCAGCGCCAAGTGAGAATCTTGTCAACTTTGGAGTGCAGTTGCTCGCACTGAAATTTTGATTAAAAGAGCATAAATTGATAAGCCCGTAATAAAGAACAACGTGAATGACTGATAGCTAAAAGGAGGAAAACTTTCAACTTACAGCACAACGTGGACATCTCCAGTCACCATCAGGAATTTCGGTGAGGGGTGGATTGAGACAGAAGGTATGGTAGGCCCAAGGACAGGAATCGCAACATAGCAATTCACCGCCATCCTTACACTTTCTGCAGAATTCATTATGCTCATCATCTTCGTCTCCTCCAGGAGCTCCCTCAGTCTCACAATGAGGGCACGACCATTTGCCTTCAGGAGCTTCTTCCAATTCTGGTTCCAAACAAACCAAGTGATATGCTCTTGGACATGTGTCGCACAAAATGATCTCACCACCTTGTTGACAAACTTCGCAATAGTCTTGATGATCAGTTTGCTGCAAACATATGAAAGAACCATAATGTAATGAAATCAATTCTAATTTTGCATTTAAATTAAGTAATATAACAATATTGACACACAACCTCTATTCTTACCTCATTTCCGTCCTCATCCGTCTTCAGGTTTGACTTTTTAGATTTCTTCTTTTTGTATTTGTTTCCAATCTTTGTTTTTGCTTTTTTCTTGGGACCAGGATCCTTCACTTGGGCTTCTTCATCTTTAGAAACCTCCTCAGCTTCCTTCAGCATTTGTTCAAACTCTGCATCAGAATCCTTGTCTGATTGGCTGTTAGCCTCGTCCTCCTAATATTAAGAAAGAAATTAAAAGCATTATTAAAAATAACTTTTACTTTACAAAAATCACTGACATGAAGATACAATAGTTTATTATTTTCTCGTTTACCAGACTTACCGAGCTTCCTCGCTTCCTTTTTCCAATTCTAATCTTGAGAGTGGGAACCTTGCTGCTGCCCCCCTTGCTTTTCGATTTAACCTTCCTACTACTGCGCCGACTTTTCTTTGATGATGACTTGCTATCTTCATCGTCCTCTTCATCATACTCTTCTTCGGCTCGGGAGGTATCAACAGTGGTTTCAGCCTTGCTTTTATCCTCTTCTGGTTGATCCAAGTAAGGATTATCAGCCGAGAAATCTCGCCATTTGGCAGCAACAAGCATCATCAGTTTTGAAACGGCAATTTTGGGATTTTCCTTTTGTAGAATGGGACGCACGTGCTGTTGGAATTGCTTGTAAGTTTGGAAGTTTTGGTAATCATCATCTTCAAATGGGATATCAACATCCACAAGTCCAAGTTGATCACAAACCTCTTGAACACTGGGCAAGGTAGATTCTGAAAAAACAAATCAAATTATAAATGATGAGCACAACGAGCACATGGTACATGTTTATATGATTCTACTGCATGAAAGTATTTTTTTACAAACCTGCTGGCTGAGGAGTGTCAGGAGCCTTTGGAGTTCTATTTCTCTTGCTACTCCTCTTGCTAGTGCCATAGTCTGAATCTTCTTTGACCTCTTCTTCCTCCACACTTGCGACGCCATACTCATCTTCCTCTCCACTGTCGGATGACTTCTTCTTCTTTTTCTTCTTCTTGGACTTTTCACTTTTTGTCCTCCGTTTCTTGCTCAATTTCTTCCTCTTCTTTGCACTTTCTGGATCTTCATAGTCCTCATCGTCATCCTAAAATAATAATGATTACCGGTTAAAATATGATAGTACTGGAGATTGTGACTTTTAAAAATAACTTTTATTTGCCTTCTTTTCGTTTTCGTTGCTTACTTGGAGAGCAGCGTCTTCCTCTGCAGATACATCCTCCTCATCTTCAATCCTTGCGGGGTCTGCATCCTCCCCATTTTCTTCGTCAGCTACTTCCTGCTCCTCCACCTCATCTAAGATTACAAATCACAATAATTAAAACGATTATTAATTAACTATCAACAATCATAAAACCTTTCACTGACAACCCTCCCATTGAAAATCGCATGTGCACCAAAATCATGCTCTACCCATACCTCCAACCAAATCACCTGACATTTCCATCATAACAGCTGATTATATGCACCTCCAATTAACAAAACTAATTACACTTAATTTTTCTAAAATTTCCCAAAAATTATCCAAAATGGCTTCCACCCGACAGCATCAAAATGTATATACAGGGTACTCCATATCTCCACACAGTATTCTACACACTCTGCTCTACCAGCGCTCAACATTTTCCACCACCCTGAACAGACTCTTGCTCTGCATCAGGTATTGAAAATGCCTACCTTTTTGTCTCCCATAAAAAAAATTGCCGGTCAAACTATTCATCTTTGACACTAAATTAATCAGTAAATTTATCACTGCTTACCTTGCACCGACTCGTCATCCTTGACAGATGACATTTTCCACAAGTTTTGCGATCTGACAGCACTGAAAAATTTCGAAAATTTCACTCAATTGTCAAAGTTTGATGGGTTTCACGGTAAACTGTGTAGCAGAACTTGGCGCAAAACAACTCCACCACCGACAACCAAGAACAGAGAGAGAGAGAGAGAGAGAGAGAGAGAGAGAATTCTCTTACAAAAAGGGGGACTGACTCGTATTCGCTCTCTGGCTTTTCTATATCCTCGCTGTACTATAGCGGAGGTGGAAAAAACCACTGAAACGAGTACAGATAGAGACGGGCAGTTAGATTATAGCTTTGGAAAATTATGTAAAAAATATATAACACAGATAGGTATTGTCAGTCGGATAGTTACGTTTACTTTACGATTATGGTGATGATGATGATGATGCCACCTCTGCTTTTTCTTGCAGTAAAACGCAAAATGCAATGCAGTTAAAAGAATTTTTTGCTATCACACAAAGGGATAAAATTGTATGGATGGATCCACCTCAGAAAAACTGCTGCGTCCTCGGTGAATACTCTTTTTATGGTGGCATCCATGATGCATGATTGGGAAACGGGGTTTATTTTCATGAGAGGGCGGTGGGGTTTACGGCAGTTACTTAACTTGTCGAAAAGATGCCCCCTGGATGGCTAATTGGGTTTGGGAATTTTGGGATTCTATTACAAACCTATACGTGACTTTAGTTTATATACATAGCTTTCATAGTAGCGATGATATTTAAATTTAACTAAAAACTCATATCATGACATGCATTTTATGTGGAGATTGGGGATACGGATACAAGGTAAACAAACATTTGATATAGATGCAGCTTTAGAAATTCGCTTCATATTTAGTTGGGCTCCATGCGTCCGGTTCAGGTCGTCTTTCCAGCATTATAATTTCGTTATTTTCCATGATCTAGATTTTAGATGTAGTTGTGGTAAATTTATATGAGGAAGGATTTTCTTGAATTGAACTAATGACAAGATAACTTTGAGATGAAAATGCGAATAAAGATAGGGCATGGGGTGATATAAGTTGTTCCAAGTAAAGATGTGAGACATTGTACTACCTATTCAATGGCTGGAAACTGGAGATACATCTTACTAAATAATGCTATTGCACTGATTATGTACATGGATAGATGAAAGATTGAAATTGAAATTATATCATTGACTATTTATTAAGCACTCAATAATGGTTTGCTTGATCAATCACCATCAATAAGTAATTATTGTTACACTATGATGTGTGAATTGAATTGCATTTGCAACTCAAACCCAAACAACAAAGGACGTCGGGTTTTGCCCGCTTGCTCGACTTGCCATGAAGCTCTTCGGCCACCACAATAATGTACCAGCATTTTGCATCTTCATGCATCATCAAAAGCAACTTTTTGGGACTCTGTTGTTGCATGCAATACCATTCACACATCCTTTGTCCTTTGTTCATAACAAAACTATTGTGGTCTTGGACAAGCAAGGTAAACGAACGACCCATCTTCAAAAAATGTTACCTGGTGGAAGCTGCATAGGTAGTTTATGTGACTGGATAGATTCATGGTATAGGTATAATTTCTACTTTGCGCTTTGCCCGTTGCCCTTCGAGTTGTAGAGCAAGTAAATGTGATATTATGAGTATTAGTAATAATACAAGAAAAAAATACAAGATTTGTAACAATACAAATTTTTCCTCAAGACTGCAACTAACTGCATAAAACTAGTCAGGGAAGCTTGATCGAGGTCTGAGTCTGAGATGATTATCCGTCTTTCAACGTCTTAAATGACACATAAACGATAGATGGAGTTGGGTCACCCCTTTGTAAATCAGGAGTAAAACTGTAAAAGTTGCATAATTGACACAGCAGAACTACTAACTGTTTTATATAGTCCGTTTTTTCCTTCGTTCTTATACCCTTTCGTATTTGAAACGTTTCCGCTAAAATTTAATTCAATATTAGTCTGAATTTCGATAATTGATTCAATTCCGTGTACTCAGATTGCAAGTTTATATTGAAAAGAACAAAAGGATCTCCAATCGAGAACGAGACTGTCGATCCGGATAATGGGGCTACTTGACATCAAACATCTCAGCATGCTGTTGAACTGTAATTTGTAATATTGCTCATGAGTTGAGTTTGTATCTGCCGTTGACTGATACCATGTCATTTGTCATATTTCCAGTCTTACCACAGATCATATTTATTAACTCTTTGACAATACAACTGAATATAAACGCTACTTTTTGCAAGTATGCATGTCATATTTAATAACATAATATTATTTTGTCGGTAACGTACACTTCAAAAGTAACATCTTACAACCTGAATAATAAAACGGAATCAAGTTGGGAAGACATACACCCTTGTCTTGTCTTCGAAGGAATGAAGTCAATGAATGAATGGTATATAGCTTTTAATAGCTCTATATCTTTTTGTTTGCACATTGTCGTCAACTTTTTAAAAACCCCTTATCTTGTCCTTCTACTGTTGCCTCTGCACACATAAAAACATTCTTATTGTTGTTAAGCCCATGTTTATGATTACTTGTTTTGTGTTAAAAACACCATAAAGTGGAATCTAGCATAAATAATCATTCATGATTGTACAAAAACTGCAACGCTATCCCGAATTTCCTGAAAAAAATGAATAGATCCAGGAAGCATAATGTAAAGTGGCGTACTTACACGAGTTCTTCAGCACTCACAAAAATCTTAATCCTATAAAGTCTAAAAATCTATCGTTGTTTTTTTATTATCGCCTAAATGACATTGAGAATGCTAGATGAAAAGTCATTCTCTTTTATATTGTTTTCCTTTAGTATGAGAATTCCATTCTTTATTAGCTCTAATAAGATTTTTCTTTTCATTTTCATCTAAGAACCAAAAACTGTCATTCACATTCAATCCATTCCACACGATCTCCTTCTTTCACAGTCACAGCAGTCATCAAAATCATGAAATTCTAAATGCTTATAGTATCCATCACATAATATCATTTACGGTAGACGATCTACTAGCTATACAGTAAGCACATGTACTCAGTCACCTACATACCTCACCATTTTGGCACTTCAGTGGTTCAGTTTTTCTAGCGTCTCTACTACAAGACCAGGAAATGATATTAAACTTGTAAAAACTAACTCAAGCAATCGCAATAAATAAAGCTTCTTTTTATATGAATCGAGAAGTAAACAGCGATTTTTTTGCATGGGAATGTTTGTTGAGCATTCCTACATATACGCCTTTCCATACTGACTAATTAGTTATTACTCTTACTCTTACATAAGGAAAACACCTCACAAGAGATACAATTTTTAGCAATGTGCTCTTATATAGAAGGGTTGAATCTTCAGGAATTGATGAAGATTAGAGTAAATGTAATGTATGAAATATTTCTATGCTTCTGCTACATGAAGCAAAGAGACGGTTATAGTTATGATTGCACATAAATAAAATATTAAGAGGTTGCTAGTACCTTGTCTGATTTGCCTGCATCATCATCCTGTCCCATGCCCTATAACTAGCTCATATCTTCATACCTGTCCATAATAAGTACTTCACATATTAATATCTTTCAGTTCTAGCTCTGTTGATACTCGTATTGTGGTATGCTCATCTTATGCAGCGGTTTATCTAGATGCATTTATATCGTATCTTTTTATAATTTTAAAACATGCATTCATTAATGTTCTAAAATAAGATCGATAGATCACATACCAAAGTACAACAGTGTACATGCAGTGTTTTAAAGGAAGCCTCTACTTTTGGTGTGCTGCATTACATGTTATTTCAAAATACAAATTTGATCAATAGGTAAACACAAAAGTAAGCAAAGTGCAGTTAATTGTTTTGAAACAACAACAAGTACAGTAATATTGAGAGAAAAAAAATACTCATACATGAGTACTCACTATATGTGAACAGACTACTACTAGGTATAGGTACATAGGTATTATTATTTGTACATAATATAGTTTTTAATTTTTGTACGGGGAATTGCTGTATAGTAGACATTTTAATCAAAACGCAACATTATTATTACATTAGATGGAGAACATAAATGGCTAATGTGTTCCTGCACTTGTGCATAGCTAAGCAATATATGCCGTTTTGTATTATCAAAAACTTTTCTATAAGGTGCTACAACATTATGATACATATGTAGGCGAGGAAAAGTTATTGTAAGATATATCATTTTAAAGATTTAATGTCGTTGTCAAACACACATTACCTGTATTGCCGTGTGATATTTTATGAGTTCCATATATAGTGACTTACTATCGACAACTATGTCTATAAAATAAAAATATCATATCTCCTCTCCTCCATCTCTTCAAGAATTAGCATGTGGACTACAGGAATTCCCAGATGGAAGACGGCAGAAAGATAAATGCAACAACACTAGGCTCTCTAGAGACGGAGTCCTTACCATAAACGAAAATGAAATTATGATTGGATGTATTTTGGTTGTATGCGATAAAACGCTATTACTCTCTCAGGTATCCCTCAAGCGTTCTGTCATGCTATACATAATCACGAACTAACTACCTATTTATTAAATACATCGCACATGCACAGTAGCCAAGTAGAAGATCACAAAATTTTTACTTACAGGATCTTCAGGCAAAAGGGTACAAGGCACAAATGCAAATGGCACGACAAAAGCTTTTTGTACTTGTGAGCATCGAGCAATCAATGAGACGTAGTAGATGTGCGATGAATGCAAGCTCAAACTAAATAGGGAAAAACTGTGAGCACAAACATATCCTTATGTAGGCACCTTCTGCAAAATGTAACAATATTGATATTGAAAGTAAGAACTTTCTGCATATAACTCCACGCTGCAAAAGAATTCATTGCAAGATGAATCAAAGCAGTGAGAGATGTAAAGTCTTCTGAGCTAAAAGAATCCTACAACTTGCATGGTTGGCAGTAAATGCGAATGCGATATAAAGCTGTTAGAATACCTTTTCTTGCAAGGCACGCAGGTACTATGTTCTTGTTCACAGTGTGTGTTTCTAGTGTAGTAGGATTCCTTTGTTAATTTGATAGCGTACTATCTGATGATAATGATGACGATATGTGCGTATGCGTGTCATATAGTCATGTAAGAAAAAAGAAGTGACTGACTGACTGAGAGTTAGTAAAGTTGTATGCAACAATGCATTCCTCCAAGTCCATGAATAATGTATACACAGGGATTATTGTTATTATGATAACAATTATGTTGATGAATAATATGAATGAGAATACCTGTGATGACGACGACGATGGCTTCTTGACGGTATATATGCATGCGTTTTTGCAGGTGGTTTGGCTTTACTGCAGTTACCTTTATATATTCTTCTACTATTCATCATCATCAAAGTCGATCACAACTACACAACAAAGATAGCTCAGTCTCGTTGGGTTTAGCAGTCAAGAAACACACTGGGCTGTTAGTCTCTCATCAGCGAAATAATACACTTTAAGACTCGAGAATTGCAGCCAAATATATATTCCAAGTGTTTTTGTCTCAATATTATTGTGCGTGTGTGTAAACCTAAAGGGTCGCGGTCGGTCCTCACAAGGCTGAATTTGAATTGCATCAGAGAGAGAGAGAAGAAGAAGAACCTCGGCATTTTTGTTTCTTCGGGATTTTGTTTTGTATGGTTCAACTCTGTGTCTTTTGTGAACAACTGCACCCTGGATTGAATATTTTCATGCGAGAAAAATCTATCCAATGTCTGGCTCAAGTGACTGATGTCAGTGGCATTTAATTTGCATAACACAAGGTTCATCTGCCTAGTGCTGCTCTGCTGAAAGTTTCGGAAACTGTGTTTAAGTAATAACGTCAAAATAGTCGACGAGTGAAGAATAACGAAGCGACCAAAGAGGAGAAGGGAAAATCGTAAAGGAAAAAAAAATCTTTTTTTTTGTTTGCAGCGAGTTTCATATTCCCTTCATAATATCGTCGGTGAAGTCAAGTCGCCATAATAAGTGCGCATGTGTGTGGAGTAAAAATGCATACAGTCCTGCACTAAAGTTAACATCGGTAAAGTACATGACGGCAAAAATTTTGCTGATAAGTGCATGCACTTTATTCAGTAGTCAGAGTAGATAGACTACAACAATGAAAAAGACTTATATAACTTGAATATAGAGATACACCTTTGTATATATAATTGTTATACAAGCAGTGCTGTCAAGTGCCAGTTAAATTATCATCAACAATACCATCATCGTCCTATATAATATTGTTGTTGTTGTTGTAGAATAATATTTTTTCAGAAAAAGTGCAAGTTGAAAAGCTACACGCCTTCGTCTTCAAAACGGTATACATTGAGTGGATGGATTTTTGCGTCAAACTAAGGACCCAGTCACCACTGAATTGGTTTACGACTGAAGTTGAGAACCAGAAATAAATAGGATCACGAAGATGGGAACGGGAAATGCAACCCGGAACCGGTTGGTTCCGGGATTGCTTGTCTCTGTTCTGTGGCTGTTAATGTTTGTGGGATACAATGATTCTGTCGGTAAGTCTAGACTGAGCTTCGGTCTCTCTTTCTTTTTCTATTATATTTTCAGTTTGTCATAAATACCAAACATGCCAAATAAGATGATGCTCAAGGCATATTATTCAATATATTTATTATTTGCTCCTGGAATGGAAATGAAAGAAAAACCAGCTAAACTGGATATGACTATAGGGTTTCATTTCAATGATACATATAAATGCTGAGAATGTTGTTTTAATGAAAATAAAATGCAGTGCACTCGTCATAAAACAAAAAAATGAAGAATGCAAGTTTTTATGTTTACTTGGATTTATTTGACAAGTTCAGTACTGAATTTGAGCTGTCTACTTATTCATAATCCGAATATCAGTATAAAGTAAATCCAGCAATCAATAGCAAGCTGAATAGCGAAAGGTAGTTCTTCTACTCAACTCATTTTTTGATTGTTTGCCTGGAGGTTGAGCAAGTTGTGAAAATGCCAAAATCAAGTGCATAAAGAAGGCAGAGTGAATAAATAAACGCTTTGTAATTGCATATATTTGCACACGCATGACACGTTAATAATTAATACTGCATCTTGTTTATGGGTAAGATTGGAATTTCGATCTCTTTTTTTGCTAAAGGCTATACATATGTTTGCCATTAGCAAATAATGATACATTATGCGACTGCAAAAATGAATTTCTGCTTTAAGCCTAGTAAGTATTAATTTAAATACCTAGCTTTGAATTTAAATTGAGAAAAGAAGTAACTCGTTCGATTCCTTTTCAACTGGTTATAGAGTATAGGGACAAAAATTGTTTTAGCAGTTCATTTATGATAAAAAGATAAAATCTTTTATAAAAGTGATATTGGAATTTTGAATCTGTTATTCCAAAAAATATATTTTTAGTGCTACTGATATGAGCATTAAAAACAATGTTGAATTCAAAATCAATGAAAAATTGCAGTAGCTTATGCATGTTTATCCATTTGTCAGGCATTTTGCTTGACGATGACACAACAGATATCAGATATCATGTACATTTTTTGAGCAAGGAAGTAAAAATATGAAGGACAATATCAGAAATAAACCATTAGGTATGAATAGCGACACCACCACAACAACTATAGTGGCAATTTTGGTGCCACTGTTTTCCAATAATTACTGTCTACTCAAAATATTGTCCCCATCATCTTGTTAAAAAACCACCACTTTATTATTAGGTATGGTATTAATGACATTTAGTAGGGGAAGCTGCTTACCTTTGGAAATAATGCAGTGACATGAAGCGATAAATTACACATATAAGGAATAACGAGCAAAAATAATTGATGCGTATTAACAATAAGTGCAAAAATGTATTGTTTGCCTGCGTAATAACAAAAATGCCGATGCCTTCTGCAAAATATTTAGTTGCACTTTTGTTGGTGTCTTCTTGTTCATCACTTTTCTGCTAATAAGATTTCAATTCAATCTTTATGCCGACCATCTCCTCTCAAAGAGCCGCAAACAAGCAATAAAACAAAGTCATACATGAAAAGATTTTCTTTCCTCGTTACAAGTTCTAACGGAAGCGCCCTGACTAATTAGATTTATGTTTGCGCTCACTCGCTTAAACATTCACAATTGCAGTTCACAGGCACCGCTCCTCAAAACGATTCTTCGTTTCTACATTAATTAGCTAAACGTGTAACGACTTTATATAACAAGAAGTCATGGAAGACAAGTGCAATCAAAAAATGATGTGCCTCGTTAGAAAGCGGTATTTATTAGAAGCTGTCATGCCGTCCTGGTGGTGATTGTTACTGAACTGAGACATTATTTTTTTTCTATTAAATACCTTTGTATCTCGCTATAACTTCCTCATGAAAGATCACACTTTTCGATTGACAAGGTCATGCCAAATATTTTATACAAAACTAATCACAGAAATAATCAAGTGTGCATGGCATGAATGCATGTTTAATTCACCAAATTTGTTAAAAGTGTAATAAAAATTTAATCATGATTTATAAAATATTTTGTCAAATCCACTGGAATCGATAATGGCTGTGCTAATATGGGTGTAGCGTGTGCATCATCGCTGATATGACGAAAACTTAATCTGAAGTCTGAAGTCATAAGTCATATTAAGATGGTATGGTGGTATATTAGCAAGAACTTCCCTGTTACGAATACCGAATACAGTTTTGGAATAAAAACGTGCATTTAGGTGGGATTCAATTCGAGTTTGACCATTTAAGGGAGATCATAATATCATGCTATAACTTATCTAGAAATGGAGAATTCGTCTCTGCAATATGTCGTAGGTTATTATTACATCTCTGCAATGTAGATTTTTTCATAAATATTACCGCATAATACTTTTCCTGGAAATTTTTTAACTCTAATTGGGCGATTAGTGAATATTATATTTTTAGTCACTCCTTTTCTCCGCAAACTGCGTCATGCAAGCTTGCTGCTTGTTGTATAAAATATTATGCAAAATTATGACTGTACCAGTTCCGGTTTAGAATTTGAAATTACTCACCACACTACACACATTCCAATAAAATTGCATTCATTTGTTAGCATCCACAGCTTTTACTATGAAATGATAATTAGATTTTTCTGTGTCTTCAATTATTTTTATAAGATCATAGATGTCAAGTTTTTAAAGCAAAACTAAACAAACCATTTGGCACTCTTCTTCTATTCTGACAAAAAAATGTTTCACGCGATAGAATTCATTAATACAAACTTGCAAGAATTGTTGCTTGTGGCATTCCAATCCAAATCGTAAACTGCAAACCAGAAGAGTTTTTTATTGACAAGAAGGCTGATATGATAATAGGATTTACGGCAAAAACCATCAAACAGTTCTATGCTAGCTTCGTAGGTACTACTAACAAGCTTGAAGCAATGAGAGTGAACTGTGCCAGTAATAATACTTGCTAGTCAAATTGACTGACTTCACCAGATCGAGAAAAATTAGTGCGGCCTTGGAACAGTCGAACGGACTAACTTTAGTGAATTGATTTTTTTACACCATGATGATATCAACCAGCTTGATGTCCTGTTGTTTTTGTCTCTTCGGCTGACAATTTAATTCTCTCTGTTCAGTTATTCATCCATAATACAAGATCAGTTTATTTGTACACAAATCGACAAAAAATTTATGGCACTCCACACGAATGTGAATAGTTAGGAGTATTCTCTCAACTCTTGTTTTCAAGATGATAAACTGTTGTAAATCTCAGTATTAAGTCTTTGCAATTCTTAGACATGCAGAAAGAGAAGCAAGAAATCAATTTATTTGAGTTTGTCAGTTCAACTACAGTGTCAGATTAACAGTAGAATGAGACGCGACAGACACTTAAAAAGCAAAAAGCTTATTGTGAATAAAATAATCTTGTTTTGCTCAACTGGACTTTAAATTTATTCTAAAGTTGTTGATTAGCAAATTATGCATGTAAACTCATGAGCAACTTCAAGAAGCTCTATTAATGATTCATCTAAATATTTTCCATTATTGGTACCTGTTGTCTGCTGGTTCCTTGCGTTCGATGCAAATATTAACACGGATGCTCACTATCATGTGGTTTGGTGATTGATTTTTTTCTAATTTTTACAGGCTTTTGCCATTAAAACTTCCTTTATTTTTTTGCTTTCCAATGTCACTTTTATTGCGGGTACGAACGCGTACACACTTATATTTTAAAAGGCAATAAATAGACATTGAAGTAAAATATAAAACGGTTTAAGATATTTTTTTGAACGACTGAAGGTTTAATAGAATTACAAAAAAAGTATAATCCCCTGCATCCGTGTTTATTACTAACTAATCGTTGAATTGATGACATCATTGATAACTCTTTATCCTCTCATTTTTTCAATTATATTGCAGTAAAGTTTATCGAGTTAGAAAAATGCTAAATGAAAGTCATATTACGTATATTAGGCATAAATGGACAGGGATCTCAAATCTTCCACATGTCCCGGAAACGGGTTTCTTTAAAAAAATCCGGGATCG
Organism: Willowsia buskii; assembly: GCA_034700685.1. Lineage (NCBI taxonomy): Eukaryota > Metazoa > Arthropoda > Collembola > Entomobryomorpha > Entomobryidae > Willowsia > Willowsia buskii. Next base: position 19,031 of record JAQIXW010001060.1, read on the forward strand.
AAAATGAATAACCCCTTTTTTTGAAATCCCGGAAACGGGTTACAAACGGTACGAGAAAAAATCCCGCAAAATTTTCCGGGACCGAAAATGAGTAACCCCTTTTTTTGAAATCCCGGAAACGGTTTGCAAACGACGCAAAAAATCCCGGAATTTTTGCCCCGATCCCGGATTTTTTTGCCTCGATCCCGGAATTTTTGCCCCGATCCCGGAATTTTTTGCCCCGATCCCGGATTTTTTTGCCTCGATTCCGGAATTTTTTCCCCGATCCCGGAATGTCAAAAAAAATTTTGCCCGCCTAACGGCGGGCAAAAAATCCCGGATTTTTTTTCTCCCGATCCCGGAAACGGCGTTTGCGCGTTTGGGAACTTTTGGGATCCCTGAATGGAGGGTTTGTATTGTATTTCAATTTCCAACTTTATTCCATCCAACAGAAAAAAGGACAGCTCTTTCTACACTTTTAGTTTTTATCAAATACACTCATGATACTGCTATCGTTTTAGTTTTTTATCTAGGCGCTTATAGCCATTTAACAAAACAAACTAGACCAATTAAACTGTTTTGAATTATTCGACCTCCTATTTCTCCATTACCAGTTATCCGTGCAGTGCCTAGTCGTTTCGATTTCAACAAAGCTGCCAGCCATAATTCTTTCAGTCACAAACTTTTACTGTCATCCATGTCTTAATCAAATCAATAATGAAAGTTCATTTAGGTTACAAAATTGTGTGCTGATGATAAAACGAGGTACATAATTTATGAGCTTTTGGTAGGAAGGGCTCACATGACCCTCGTCCATCAAGCCACAACTACATAAGTACTCTTTTAACTCTTTTATCTGTAGTTGATATTGTTATACGATTTACAATATGCAACACACCATACCACACACCATAGAAGGGCTCTTTACTTATCATTTTGGTTCCTCCTTAATTCTCATCTCTTGTAGGCTATCATATTACAAACAATACGACATTAAATACCAGTGGTGGTGCAATTATCGTTTGAAAGTAAGTTAGTCCTTAAAAAACCAGAACAATTACACAGAAATGTCAATCCAACATGCAACGACGAAAACTTACGATATGTCATTTGTAGCCAATGAGCCAATCCACCATCCACAAAAACAATCCGAATGAGATTTTTACTTACTACTTACGTTTATATAACTCCTTTACTTACTTACTTCATGCTGCTAATAATGTCCTCAGGGAGTAATATTTTGGCAGCATAAATAAAAATACATGCAAGTGGCCATTCGTCGCAAGTTTTTGCACCTGCAGAAAATAGCAACAGCAGCAACGTCAGCAACATTGATGGTGATGGAGGATGAGAGAGAAGGGTCATCATCACCATCTTTATTTTGATCTTCTCTATCACCAATTGTTTTTAGAGCTGATAATGATAGACCAAAGTGGAAAGCTTTCCCATAAATCTTCTCTGGCGAGACAAATAAGACGGCTAATTACAGCTACAGCCCCAAATAGTCAACACAATATGCATATAGCATATTATAGATGGAGAAACTGTGTTTTGACAACAACAATGTTAGATAAGTTGAAAAATTGAAATGTCAAACAAGAAAAAATATCTCGAAACAATGCCATGACTTGTGATGATACCACCAAACCCGCATGACCACGCAACAGCAGTATAATTAAATTATGTGTTGCATTAATGACAGATCCATTGTTAATGGATCTCCTTTCTTCGTCAGATTGTACACATTGAGCTTATGTATAGGTACTTGGCGCATGTGTGAGTCCATACGAGACTATGTAGTCTACAGCCATTTTTACATCCTTCTGGTGTTGCCGTCACTTTAATTCATTATCTTCATTATCGATCCTGTTGATGACGATGATGGATGTGCCATGCACCACATTTTCCCAATCAATGATGCCCTTTTGGTCCTTCACTAGTCAAATAAAGTAAATTGCTAGCTACATAATAACGTTGTTGTTCCAAACGAATCTATACCATTTGAAACACACGTGTACCTAGGCATGTTTATGTCTATAACTTTACAAGTTTTTTTCCAACAATTAGAAGCATATACCTACACAACAATGGTAGGCAACTAAATTTTAATGATAGTTTAGTACCAACACTGCTCATCATTGGAGATGGTAAAGTGAGCAAATAAAGTTAGTCAAGTTTTTAGTCCTATTAGGTTTGGTGGATGTCAATGAAAGATGGATAATAGCTTTTCTCGCTGTGATTGCTTAGCAGGAGTGCAGTTGATATTTGGATGATAAAATTTTAGAGTAAATACGCATAGGGTCCTTCAAAATAGGTATACATTTGTAGAAGTTGACGTCATCATCGGTTGTAGATTTCTGTTCTCTTTACCTCTAGGTCTTCCACTGCAAAATTTTCCTAGTTAAATAGTTACATTAGTACAATTCAACAGCAATAATATACGTCAATAATATATTATGACTTGGTGGCACATTGTTGTTGATGAGCGTAATAAAATATGGGTATGCTCTGATACAATTCCTGTAGAGCATAGTACCTTGCTCCACAATAATAATGGCAATAATGAATGATGATGGCGATATCATGATGACTAAATGTGGTTTACAGCTTTTATCGAATGCACTGGCTGTAAAATAATGCGCTATCGAAAATGAAAGCAAGAAAGAATGCAGAAATGCCTGTTGTCTACTAGTACCAAGATTTCTGCGCAGTCAAAGTACCAACCATTTTGAAAGAAACTGGAGCAAATATGCACTAAACATTTTTATGGACATGTACTACAATCTCAATCATCGTTAAGAATTAAAAGAAATAAATAAAAAGCTGAAACATAACTCACTGTGATTCTGATGCATTGATGACAATATTCCTTCGCAATGATATTGCTCGTTATCGATAAAATCAATAGGCATGTACAAAGTACAAACTTGAAAACGAATATTTGTACGCAAGTTGGGAGAGTAATC
>JAQIXW010001061.1:0-21972 GCA_034700685.1 Willowsia buskii
TACTTTACTGAGAAAGAAAGGGGTAAAAAGACGAACAATTTTAGTCTAATAGTGGTTTATAATAATAATGTCGTTATCATAATATGCCTTTACACACAATACCCAACATTCTCAAAAAGCTATGCGTATTGGCACAAAACTAGATGAGCGCACAGACACACACACTTTTTCTCATATATATGTATTCAGTATTCGTATAACAATACAACAATATTCTCAAGTGATCATCCTCATCATCCTCCTCCTCAACACATCACAGTCATATCATACAAGTGAGTACACAGTAGTAGTGCAGTGCAATATTAGAGCTTTGTTTTTCTGCTGCATGCAAAAAAAAACTACATAACATGATGGCATATGAACCCAGACTCGACACCAATTTTGATCACCAAACAGGAACTATCGAAAAATAGTGTGCATCTTCACATCATCATCGCCACCAGAAACACAGATAGAAAGACAAGCCCGTCATAATCATAATAATAACCCAACCATCCCATGCGTACCCATACTCTCTTTAGTCTGCTCAATCACTTTGAATTGAATTAAAAGATAAATAAAAAATAAATCTATCTCTGCAATAGTAATGCACTGACAGAGCGGAGAAAGAGGAGCTATGTAGAGATGTGCAAAGCGGCATAAATGTAATATTAGCACACTCTGAGGCAGAAGTGAGTATCAGCCTAAAAAAACGATGATCAGTAAAATAAGAGGAGGAACAACTTCCACAATAAACAAGGAGTGAAGATTCTTCGCACATTGCAGAAACGCACATGCTTGCATGCTGATCACACGAAGGAAAGGAGTAAGAGCTGAAGGAACGGTGATGATATGATGGTGGTGTGTTGTTTGCCTTTTGTGTTTGTTGGTTGGTGATATGTGATTTGGTGAAAAGTGAAGGAAAAAATGAAGTTTTCGCTGCCACTGCTGCAAGCATGGGCTCGCATCAGTTACTCCAATTTACATGAATTTTACTTTTAAATTCGAGTTTTTTTATTGATTTTTTATTTGTCATCAAGGATGGCAGTTTCTTTTTCTTCGAGAATTCCATAAGATTGTCATCCAGTTATTCCAGTGACTATTTATTTATTTTTATTCATATGTGGAAATTTATAAATGTGCCTAAATGCTGACAACGCAGTAAAAAATGAACGAGGAAGAGTGAATGTAAAAAAAATATTCATGCATATTTTCAAGGATTTGGCTTTCATCACTGTGAATGTTTTAGTGTAAGAAAGTTTGTGAGCTTTTGTGTGCAGTAGTGAAAACGTTAAAATTGAAAAAAAAGTATTGAGTTCACAGATATTTTTGGGTGACTGTAAAAAGTTCAAGTTGTGATAATTATTGGTAGTTATCAAGTCCACCATTGTCGTTTTGATTTTCTTGGAAGTTGGAGAAATCCGATTCGTTGTTTCAAAATGTCGTGACCTACTCTGAGAAAGGTATTTTTACATTGTTATTTTTTGTTTTCTAGTGAAAAAATTATTCATTGTCACAAATCTTGTCATTGAAGGAATTTAGAGCAGGGGAGTGGACATATTTTGTGCTCACTTGGTTTAACACCATTAGTCATTAGTCATTAGCGATCAGTGAATAAAATTCTAGAGATTCAGATCAAATTCATTGGCCGTTCTATATACCTGCTGATTATTCTGGCACTAATACTGTTTCATCTTCAAAGTTTTCACGTGTTTAGTAAGTGATATAATTACAGTCTCTGGACTTTGCAGTGTATTTACCTTAGGAAGAAAATTCGATAACGAATTTGAGTTAACATAATTTCGTTGAACTGACAATAACACCTAAACATAGAGTGGAAAAAAAATATAACACACGAGTAGGATTTGGGAGCTTATTCGTGAAATATAAAGTGTTCCGTCAACATTAACTACCTACCTACTACGCTACGCATAGAGAGGCCATGAACTTTTCGAGAAATATTTGTGTTAAACTGCTTTATACGTAGCATTAATCTAACACAATTAAAATTTGTCTCTGTAGCGACTGCTTATCCTCATCAAATTATTTACCTACATTCAATATTATTTACATTCCAGTGGTTAACGTTTGCCAAAAGATAAAAACCCTGATATAGAAACAAACAATTGGGTACGGAGCCAGGACACGTACAACAGCGTAGGTATTTCATTAGACTATACAAAAATAACGATATTTTAATTTGTATTTGGACTGTAAAGAAAGCGTTATGATATCTACCCTGCTCATTGCATTAATTCAAGTACTGCAGTCTATCACAGTTCTGTGTGCAGTAAAAACTGTTAAAATTAGGAATAATGATTTTTGTTTATTATAAGAAAAAGGTGCCTGAACTCAAAATAAATATTATCTGCATACTGCATTCAACTTTGATTGCTTACATCATGAATTTCTCTGCATCTCACCAAAATTGTGTGTTTTGCATGGATACACACAAATCTCAGCATGTCGCTCCTCTATTAATAATTAACTCATTCACGGTTAAAGTCTTGTGAATGTACCTTAATTAATTGTAAATGGGAATAAGAATCCCATTTCATGTATGAACATGATGCATTAATTTGGTTCAAAATCAAGCGAGTAGAATGATTCAATCAAATAAATAAGAGTATGTATGTAGATTAAATAGTAGTATGCAATTTACAAAAAGCGAACAATTCAGGCAGCTGTATCATTCCAATTGTTAAAAATTATGTCATATCAAATATTTGTCATACATTCAAACATAAATGAACATGAAATTAAGCATAAATTTTGCACAAAACTTTTGTCATCAAATATGCTATTATAATATGCAATAACACCACTTATGTGACATTCATACTTCATTCAAAATACAATCGTCGCTAATACACCTATTGTTGCATAATCACACCAACATTTACAAAGAAAAAAGGTGTGAACTAAATAGGAGAAAATAAACTTTTATCATATAGAAAGCATAATATTATTTATGCATAATATTTTCCGAAAGCATGCATATCATAATGATACCGATAATGCATAATTATACAAGCGATGATTTACTTTTTCAATTATGGGTAATAATAAAGAAATGCCATGATTACCACTCCATTATTGCACTATCAAGCCTACTTATTTTCTTGCTGTTTACAATTTTATGTAGGCTGAATTTGTAATTGTTATGTGTGTTATGAAGATGAGTTCTTTCTTTCTCTTGTGAAGTAGCAAAGTAGATGATTGCAATTGTATTCATTTTTCCTTTGGTTTGGTGATACTGATACACTGCACCTTTTTATGAGAATAGTGCCCTGCTTTAGTGGCACATCAACATCAGGATGCTTGTCCACAAATGGTGAAGGTCGAATCCGGTTTCAAGTGTAGAGAAGAGAGTTGAATGGAGTTAGTTATCGTAGTAGTAAGAAAAGATGAGGAGAGTGCGAGTGAGCATGTATGCATATGCGTTAAAAAAAAGTACAAAGTATTCGAGAGAGAAAGAGTTAGCATACAAGAGACCGCGCCGCCGCACACACCGCATCATTGTTTTGCAGCTTTGCAAAATGTAGTTCAACTGCAATGACTACACGAACTGAAAAATATGGTTTAGGTCTTTAACCCCGAGTGACTACTTCGACTTGTTTTCTCACTCCTACATCTATCACTTATGCTTATATATACCATCATCATACCACCTAGATATTATGTATGTATGCAGCCATCATCATCATCATCATCGTCACCACGACACTATTTTTTCTTCTTTTAGAGAGATACCAGCATGAAAAAGAGTGAGTTAGTCGGTGTTGTGTCATACTAAACTCCTTATTATGCTGGCTAACCGTATCAACCTGGTTACTTAGAATTTGTAACAGATCATCGCATCGCCTAAAGAGAGAAAGAGAGAGACAGAACCTTATTATAACTGACTTGGTTGCGTTCAAAATGACGCTGCCTTCTTAGAGGTTGCCATGCTCCTTTTCACTCTATATCGTCATGTTGATGTGCGTTGTTCCATTTTTAAAGATGAGCAAAAAAAAAAAAAGATTACCTATCAACTAGTCAGTCGTATCAGGAAGGCTGGGCAGATGCAAAATTTGCTGAAGCATTTCATCCACGTAGGTTGATGTATGTAGGTGTCAATTTGACCTTTTATAATTCTGGATGATATGGAGAAGCTAAGAAAGGTGTTAACCGTTTCCGCAATAAAATGCAACAAGATGCTAATAGGAAATGGGTAGGTAGGAAATTGTATGCTAGGAGAAAATTAATGCACCAGACATTTACCCATTCTTCATATCTGCATCAATGAATAAGCAATCACTGCGCAATGATGATTAGTGACAATTTATGCAACAGACTACCTAAAAATAGGAGCATACACGTTTCATGAGTTCATCACCATACTTAAACTGCCATCATATTTGAAGCACTTCCCCAATAATAATTATAACAACAACTGTTACTGCCAGACAATGTATCCCTCTTCTAAAAATATGTAAGCCAGCAGCGTCGTCTTTGGCAGGTCATCTGCCTGATGGAAATGCTGACACTGAAAAACCAATAATTCTGCGATGCAGGTAGGGAGGCAGGTATGCAACAATATATCACAACAATAGTGGGAACGATGACCATATATACAAATGTCATGTAATATTTACGGTGAAAAGACGAACAGAGAGAGAGAGAGAGACGCACACAGAGAAAAACATGTTTTCTGCTCTTACGGTTACTATGTGTATCAGTTTAGTTTACAAATTGAGGGCAGTAGATGAAATGCGCAAACAGCCAACGATTTTATGTATATGCCTCCAATCCAAACTGCAACAATAAGGATGATATTATCACAAAAAATACCCTTTTTTTCGATATGATACAGATAATGACAATAAAATTCAAAGCAGTTGGACAGCACAAGCGCATTACCCAGTCATACATATTACCTGCATTGTCGTCAACATCCAAACGTACACAAATTTTTTAACAATTGTTGACTACGTTTGAATGGCATAATTGAAAATACAAATATCAAAACATTTTATCAGAGACATCACATATATTATAATCGCACGCAACGCGATATGCAAGGAAAATACCTAGTTTGCAAGTTTGAATACTGAAGATGATCCCAACTTTATTTTCATACATCAACTTAGTCATCATCACACAAGCAAACATGCTCATCAGAAAAGAGTTACAGCAGCATATATATTGCATATTATTATACATTATCAAACTGCACGATCTTGCAGAGTTTTGTGCGATGATCCTCTTTTTAAAAAAATCAGACATTGCATGCTTTTTTCTCTCTATTTCTCCCCTCGTCTTTCTTCCTAGGTCTACAAAACATTGAGGAGTAACGCACTGCTCAAAAAACATGATCGCCACGACCATACCACCAAACCAAACGACCAGCATTACTTACTAGCTTACTTGACTGTTTGCAATAAAAAAAGGCTGTTCAAGCTAAAGCTAGTTTTTTCTCTCTACTCCTTCGTAAAATGGCATTATAGAGCAGTCAATGCTCTTTTGCGAACAACAATGAATACGATTATAATGATAATGAGGATACGGCAGAAATATTGTGCTGTTCATACTTGTATTGTAGTATCAGTATGAATGTATGATTATACTGGGCTTTATGATGATGATGATACAGCAGAAGAGATGCCTGTGAGGAGGATGATGCTCCTCTTATTTAGTATTCTTGGTATACCTGAATTAGGGGCAATAGCACATCTGCTCGCTCAGGTTCAAAGTCTTCAATGAGGAAAAAAGGAGGGTAGTAGTGTTGCAAATTAATGTGTGTATGTGTGTGTGTGTGTGTTTGAGGCACAAAACCAGGTACATTTTTTCAGGATGAGAATGAGGAGAAATGATGATGATGATTGACTGGCACAGTAGTAGCATTTAATATGGAGCAGCGACTCGTTTTGCTCACCGTTGAAAAGGGGTAGTGAGGAGTTGTATGGTCTGAATAGATTTTTGCATGTGGTCTAGTTATGGCGAAAAATATTAAGTATTTTGGGTTGATGTAGTCAAGCCGAATATGTGCACTTCTTTTTTCTGCTAATGAGAACCATTTCTCTGGTCATTTACTAATGCATTATTATGCCAGAAGGAAGAGATGGACAAGTTTTTGTTAATTATCGGGAAGAAAGATGACCAACTGATTTTGATGGGGATGACATTTGTTGTGAAAAGGCTGCATGGGATATTTTTCCATGAGAATGAGGAAAGCATGCATATAGCAAGTAGTTAGAAATGGATGCATATAGGCAAGTGTCACGACAAATCGACTTTTCAAAGGTTACCATTTACCATATCTCATAGAACAACTTCTTGACATGAAAATCCCCGTGATCGTATTGCGACAGTAACTCACGCCAAAAAATGTTAGGAAAAAATAGCTGAATTTCCATGACAATGTTTTACCAGTTGCCATTATGAAAATGAACTGTCATATGAAAGAGGCACCGTTTTGACAAAAATTTGTTTTTAAATTAACAAATTGTGTGAACTTTTTAAAAGGAACTTCCAATTTTCAAAACGGGCTGGAACGGTAAAAACGGCACCTCCCCCCGTCTTCTCAGAGTTCAAGCAAATGTGTGGGGTTTTAGCCGAGACATTACGAGGGTGGTCATTTTCCCACACTGCTAAGAACCATCATTGAAGAAATAAATTAGCGTGTTATAGAGTTTTGAAAATTGGAAATGGATTTATCATGCAAGGTTTTAGTGTTGGGTGGAAATGGAAGAAAAAAGTGCATGAAATGCTAGATAAAAAATGACCACAGTGAGGCCTATCGTAGAATGACTCATGTTCATAAACTTATTATGCAATATAAGAGAAAGCATAAACTGCTTTAGTATGCTTGTTTCATATTCTATTCCCATGATTCTAGGTTAGCCCTAGCTAAATAGACAGGACGATGTATGCGTGTCATTGAAGCCCTGCACTTTGTGTATGGAACTTGGAGGAGGCGTTTCCCGGCTGGTTTATAATTCGTAAAAAGACGGATAAAGGAAGTAAGGAGTTAATTGAAACGGGTGAAGGTGGGAACCGATGTCATTTGGGAGATACACAAAAAAGACATGACAGCAGTGGGTTGTGCTAAAGAGATGGAAATCCAAATCCAAGCACATGGGAACGTCGGGGAGCCTGGCTCTGCGTTATCGTTAGTTAGTCGGAACACGGGAACGTCAGCAACAATTCATGTGATAGGTAGCAGCGGGTCAACAGGGGATGAATCTAGTGGGGAGGAGCCTCCAATTCACAACACTCACTATTCAGTGCCACCAAAGAAGAACCGACTCAAGGAGACAAATAATAATACATTGTCGGTCTCAACTGCATCATCATTGGTGTCACTCATTCGAGGAGCTTCAAATAAAGATATAATTAATCAGGATGACCAAAGGGACGACGACGAGGACTCTGGACCATCCCCTAAGGATGGTGGAGTTTCAACTTCTCTTACATCTGGAGAGGTGCGTGCTTTTTTGTTTCATTGCGCATTTGGAGCGTTTTCGGGATTATTTGTGACCTTTCATTAACTTCATGTGTCGTTCCATTATGCACTGCTTGACCATTTCAGAACTCCGACACGGACATGGGTCCAGATGGAGACGAGCATATGAGCATCGGTAGCAAATCTGATGATGGGAGCAAAAAGCTTTTTGAATGTGACGTATGCAATATGAAGTTTTCGAATGGTGCAAATATGAGAAGGCATCGCATGCGCCACACTGGAGTTAAGCCATATGAATGCAGGATTTGCCAAAAGAGGTACATTTATCACGGGTATGAGTAGAGTGGAAAAGGTTATTTCGAAAGAACTAGGAATTGGAGCAGATTTTGCTAATTGTTTGTAATATCATAAAAAGATTTTTCAGGAAAGACCATCTTGCTGAGCATATGGCCACCCATTCTAAACTTTTACCGTTCCGCTGCCCAATATGCAATAAAGTAAGATAATGTGCTTTCACTCACCATAAATTTTGATTCCCTTCCAATTCCAAAGAAGATGGCAATTTCAAATGGTAATGTAACACATACATGGAAATTTTGTGCTTCTGTAGGGCTTCCAACGCCAAATAGCAATGAGAGCTCATTTTCAGAATGAGCACGTTGGAGGGTCACATGATATGGTTAAAGCTTGCCCTTTATGCTCCTATAAAGCCGGTTCAATGAAGTCCCTAAGAGTGCACTTCTACTCCAGGCATGGAATAGATTTGGATAATCCGATGCCTCACTCTTCATCAATTCTATGTTCAAACGGAAGTTCAGCCGGCTCCCCTAATCCCTGTGGGACGTCTAATGGAGAGTACAGTGAGCTTGCGCAAGCGCTTGGATTTGAGGACAGAGAAAAGAGTACAGACTCGTCACTCATCCCATCACACTTCTTAGTGCCACAAATTGAAATATCGTCAAATTCCCCTTATCCACCTCATTTCTCCTTTTCTGCAGACTCGAGCTACAGCTACAATCAAGATGACAGGCTGGGAGGTAAAGATCTTTATGAAATGCGGGATTTATTTCCGTTTAAGTTCTTTAGCAATACATAAAAACTGTATTTATCTTGCCTAACAAAAAATGTATTATGACTCATGACTTTTAAAAAATGTAGGAAATCGTAGTCCAACGCCTCCTCAAAACATTTCTCCTCAATCCGACTCTTCAAGCTCCTCAAACCTGCCCTCGAGTACCGACTTGTTGGTGGTGAAGAAGGAAATTATGGATGAAACGTCTCCAGAGCAGTCTCTAAATGGCGAGCTCAAATCCAAAGAATCATCGGAAATGAGTGATGACATTCAAGATATGCCAGAGGATCTATCTTCAAACAATAGTAGTTGCAGGCACGTCACACACAACTCTCAATAATCTTGATATAGTTTTACAAAGCAGCCTTTACATTCACTTAAACATAAAGACTTAAATATTTTGCTTGTGTTTTTCATTAGCAGATCCCACAGCCCAAAATGCAGTTCATCATCTTTAATCAAGGTCTCCCCACTAAAGTCGCTCTTGCGGGATGAGTGGAGATCGAAAGAGTCATCACAAGGGAATGGCACAACTGGGACGAATACAACATCCCGTGAGAGAAGCGATTCAAGTTCAGGACACTCAAGCAATAGTAATTTTCATACTCAGGTATGCCACTTAACTATTTTAGAGATAATTATTACAGAAATGTCAATGAGCCCATTTGTATGTGGGCTATGCTCAAACAAAATGCACCTACTTATAACGGATTTTTCTCATAGGCTTATGACGGGGAGGCCATCACATCTTCAAATGGCCCAGAAAATGGAGCACATTCCATGTATGGTCGACGAGGAGCAACCTTTCCTTCGCCTCTTCATCAGTGCGTGTACTGTGGAATAATTTTCCCAGATAAGACACTATACTTTCTACACAAAGGGTGCCATTCCGAATCCAATCCATGGCGTTGCAACATTTGTGGCGAGTCTTGTTCCAACGTCTATGACTTTAATTCACATTTGTTGAGCAAATCCCACCAGTGAATTTATTATTATTATTAATTATTGTTACTAGATATATCAATTAAATCAACATTTCAAATCACGAAAGATTTATCATGCAACTTGTTTAGATCCCCTTTACTTCTAATTTCTACATCTCTGGTAAAGTCTACCATGCTAACTAAAAGCTTAACGCCATACACTTCAGAGAAACGGAAAATAATACGTTCAAAGTAACCAAATAAGGTAGTTTGTTATAATGGTAGTATTTGTAGAGTATTCATTTATTAGGTAAAGAATGTTAAGCTGTTGTCCGCTTGATTAGTTCGAAAAGGCCGTAGCATATTGATATCAAAGTTTAAACTACTGACTTCTGAAAGGAAGCTATCCGCCATGATTTTGATGCAGAAATTCTCGACACCAGGACCCTCCAACTCTTGGACCTTTTTAATCAATTTCGCCCCATGTTACACGGCTACTATTGATGGGACTAAATCTTTATAGAAATTGTTGTTTTAATGCTTAATGTACGCAGGAACAATATTGTTATATCATATAGTATTGTATATATTATTATCATGCATATCTAGCGATTGCACGAAATTTATATGACAGTTTTACAAGACGACTTAAGCCTTTAAAAAAGTAGTTGCGGTAAGTTCTCGATTGTTATTTGTTATTATATGGTAGAGGGACGGGACGTTTAATTAGTTGATAGGAGAATCGGATAAAGTAAGATTACATTATAATGACGTTATATTTCTTTTGATGTTAAAATTCTGTACTGTTTTTGGGAACATGCAATTAATTTCTATTTAAATATATCTATTGTCTCACACTAACATACTGACTACAATGACGATGGCGACGGAGAAATATTTTTGTACTTTGCTAAACTAAAAAATAGCGGATAGCTGTTTTCCCCTTTTCTGCATTCAATGCGAACTGTTGTTAATAAAACTAAACTGTTATCAATGAATACAATTGTTTAAAAATTATTTGAGATCAAAACCGGTGATCCTGTATTTAAGAGTCTCTCATCAGCATTGGAACACTGGATGTTATTATGTTGGATGCAAAAATGATCGGTAAAGAATTATAAATATATTTTCATCATTTATATTTTATTTGTTGGATAATATATTTATAATGCAAATGGTCTTTTACTAATATTCATATTACATACAAATTTACGTTTATCGTTTACAAATTATCATTTTTTATGGATACCTTATATCACAAACATACACATTTAAGAAAGAATGGTGTTATGATTTATGATGAGAGAAAGATGCTATTTTTGATGATGGTTGAAATATTGTGCGAATATAAAACTATTGAACGAAATGAAGATGTTCAACCATTTAAACCAATCAACAACTATTTAATCCAGGACAGATTAATAAAATGAGCCTTTACTTAAAAGGTAGATGGAAGAAAAATTTGTGTTAGGGTTAGAATTAGAGGAAGAAAAGTGAATTTTTGATGGCAAAATACTTTGTAAATACTTTTACGTTCATACTGATCATAGAAAATGATAATCAAAAATTGACCTCGTGCCTTCAGCATAATATACTTAACATTAAAGAAACCATGCATTATAGCATGGAAAACAAATTCGACCTACGCAAACAATAATCGTTAAAATAATATGATATTTTGAAGCATTAGCATAATAAAGCTTTTCAATTCATTTTTTCTGTTTGGATATATCACATACGACGACACAGGATACTCTTGCCATTTTGAGGTTTGATTTTGTCTACTTTGCGGCATTAAGACTCTGGTTTACGAATAGAGACACACTTACAGAAGACTAATATAATAGAATTACAAGTAAAGTCTATATAAATTAAAATGCATACATAGGTACATACAATTAAAACTAGCATAAAAACATGATTTTATGAAATCGTTGAGTGTCATTGGACAAAAACATGGTTGATGCTTAAACGGATTTCTCTGGAATTGCACGCGTTTGATAATAAAGCTTGTGAAAGTAAAATAAAAACGGTATATTCAATATAACAAATCTTACTTAGGTAGGTATAATATAAGCGTTAAAAATGACTATCATATTTTGAGACAATTATTTGCACGTAATACATCCCACAATATTACCATCAAAGTCGAGTGGTAGTTGGGTCTTGAAATCAAATAAATTTCCTACAAATTCAATTCTTGTTACAAAGCAGATCCTTGAGTTGCATGAAAGTCTTAAGTGCTAAAACATTCACGTGTGTGTTAGTTATAATTAAAATAATACAGTTGTACAAACTATAAACAAAAATGCATGAAGGAACACATTAAGTATTGAACATCAAAACATAATAATAATGAATACACAGTGCGCTACATATATTGTTCAGTAATTTTACGAATCATAAACAAAGAATACATGAGGGAGCAACTTGAACACATAAATTCATAATTGTGTAACAATAGGCTATATACTGTGTGTACCTTCAATTCTTTGAAGTTAAGAATGATAAGTGTATTGCGCTTTTAAAAATTATTTTGAAGTGTGGCTGTATATTCTTGTGATACATATTTCCTAGTGCAATATTGAACAGATAATATCTACTTTGGCTTAGTAAATCATTTCAGTGAGACAAATTCATATTTTTAACGGCGACGGATTTCCGCTATCAAGATCTCTAGAGTGAAGTCATTGTTGGTTATTTCTTGAATAATTATAATATTATTTTCCAGTACTAAATGCCTATTCTAATTTACAAAAAATATCCGGGGATAATACCATTTAGCTACCAGGCTACCAGCCCTTTTTCCTCAGCCGTCATGAGTCATAAGTTGTATGACTGACTATAAGTTACAATGTTTCCTTGTACAATTATATTGTTGGCTGCACAGGCATAGCATTTAATAAGAAAGAACACATTCTTCTAAATAACATTGGTTTTTTGGAAGTACATGCACGAGAGTTAAATGATCTTGAGCATTGAGCTGCTACTACTACGGACACAATAATATGTGTGTTGAATACAGCAAAAGGGTCTACGTTTTGCAGCCCTTCCATATGACAACACTAATACAAATCTTGTTGTTGGCACTCCCACGGAAAACTGAATCTTAACGAAACTATATAGAAATAAAGAATTTGGAGTCTGCCAGAAAATAGCGTTCCGTCATCAGAAGTTCTAATGAATACCAATTTCACTTTATTTTGGAAAGAGCCAAATACACTGGATCAATTGCTCTTTGGACACCACAACAGACAGGGTGAGAACACATGGACATACATGTTATTGGCTAAAAGTATATAAATACCCTAAAACGAACCCATGAAAGCGTCTCTATGTTTATCACTACTAAAACCTCTGCGTCTCTTTAAGTAGAATTCTCGAATCAAAAGTTGCCATTTGCTTGATTGCGCGTATAACAATACCTTAAGTGACATTTTTTTGCGTCGTCACGAAACGTACTTCTCAGGTAACAGCAGTACCTCTAAAACTTTTTCAAGCTTAGATTGGACGAGGTGCGTGAAGGCCCTCTACGTCGGGTCCAATATACGGCCAGTGGTCTGCATTAACAGGTCCCCAGTCATGAAGGCCGTTTGTTAAAGAGGGCCGATGGGTTAAGCGATGCGCAATACTAAACCCTCCACTGCCTTCTAGCTGAGTTAAAACAATTATAACTTGCCTGCAAGAATTTTAAAAAACATATTTCAAAAATACAATTTAACTACTTTCAAATAAATAAAAGGTAAGGATTTGAAAAGTCTGGTTACCTATGCAAGGGTGGAACTGCGTCTACAGTTTTTAGCTGATTTCTAGTTGACACGACGTTGTAACTCTCCTGGCAATCACATTTAACTTGGATCCATTTGTCATCATGGCGATTTTCGACTACAACCACAAGTCCTGCCCATCCTTTCGTCAAATAATATGCTGTCATTCCCTCGCGTCCTTCATGGCGCTGTCCTCTTTGCATTGTCAATCTTATAATTGCATCAGCAAGCATATAAGGAGGTGGAGCAATCTGGTCCGATAATACCTTCTTTGATGAATGAAGGGACATTACGTAGCGAGGATAAGGTGCATCTCCCCCTGAAAAGAAAAACAGAAATATACGACACGATAGTTACACATTTATATTTAAATGCACTTTTGTATGCTGGACAATTACTACTATTTAATTTTTTTATAGTACGTACCGCTATGCCAATGGTTAAATGCCAACGGAACAGCAAGGTAAAATCCAGGTTCGATCATTTTATGACAACCAACAAACCCACGAACTTGTCTTTTAGAATGTTCCACAAGACGGCCCAGCACAAGCTTTTGGGAATCACTTTGACTGGTTTCTAAGCCGCGAAATAGGACTACGCATAAATCTAGTTGAGAACGTTGCGATTTCTCCGAATTCCTGTAACATTGGGGTTCGAATTCATTATTGTAAATTATGTGATTATTATTTGATTAAAGGAATACAAAAATGCTAATATATTAACGTATATTCGTATATTTTCAAACCTGTGCCCTTCTTGGAATAATGATATTTCGATTTCAGTTGCTTCCATAACGGTAATTAAGATGCACGATAAATATTGTAAGTCAGCAGAGGGTGGAAGAGTTCCTTGTAATCTCCTTTCGTGCCACATAGAGCGAACCTTGCATACGTCAATGCAGTCAAAGTACCTAAAATTTAATTTTAATTGAATAAGTTATACTTTAAAAACACTTTCAACATCAAGAATTAAACACAATGTAAGAAAATACGTACTTCAGCATATCATCAAATGATATCCAAAATACTCCATCGTCAGCGCCCTTTGGCATCAGCTTTTCTCGTAACTCAGACGACCACAGACTCGAACTATCACTCCAGTCACCTTTCCAGCTGTATCTTCCCCATGGATTTCTCAGACGGAGTAATCTAGTTTTTTAAAAAAAAACGAACACGATGAAAACCAAACTCCAAAGTTTTGACGATCAAAACCTCAAGTCTTTAATCATCCTACCTCAAACCGTTGGAACCATCAACGTTCAGCACGGAATATGCATGACGAGGACGTAGTCCCTTTTCCCTGTACTCATCCTCATCAACCTTCATATTACCACCACCACAGGAAGCACCCATAAGGAATCCCGCAGCATGGCAAGATAATAACTGTGCCCACACTAAGTCACGGTCCAGCTCCTCATCAGCTCCACTCTGCAAAAAACAAGGAACATAATGAACATGCATTAGACTCTGAAGTAAACATAGATTTATAGTATGCATTCAAAGCTACCTGTAAGGGAATGCTTTCACATGGGTTGCCTGTCAACGTTGCAAGACCTTCGATTGCCCTTCCTGATACCAGGGCTTCATAGCAGCCATGAATCTTTGCAACCGCTTTCTCAATCAGTGGTACCCACAATTGTCTGCGCTTTGCCTGTTAAAAACCGACAACGTTATTTGTTATTTTAATGTAAATACATAATTAATGTGAATATGTAGTAGAATTATTATTCAGTACAGAACAATAACTTGAAAACACTACTAACCTGCGAGTATACCAGGCGTTTTCTTCTATCACAGGGAAGCAAATCGTCAACAATCACAGTAGTCCATGATCCGTCTTTGCAAAGTCTGATCATGTACGCTCCAACATCTGAAATTTCTCTCGTCACCAAAATCTTTTCGACCAACTCCTTTCGTTCAGCAATCACCGCAAGCGCACTGAGGAGCCAACAGTTTCCAAGGACTCCTAGATTTCAGAATTAAAAAACATTCATTCAAACAATGAGCAATTATATAAAAAAAAATATGAGTAACTTCACGTTAACAACTAACCTTGTGAAATATCTGATGGTAAAGGAGTGCGGAACACAACCCATGACACATTTTCACTTCCTTGTTCCGTGACTATGTCTTTTGGTCTGAGCCACTGAGTGACCAAATCCCCTTTAGTAATTTTTGGATTGTAGTATAATGATTTTGGTGCAGGAGGGAAGGAGTCATCTACAAATGGATCACCAGATTTTAAACAGAAAGCAAGGATGTCTTGATATTTCTGTTTGGTTCCCTTCTTCAGTGGTGCTACAACGCTTGTTTTTGGCATCGACGAAGACGATCCTGTGCCAAAATCCAATCGCTTTCCCTGACACATTTCACAAACATTTGATTTCATAGGATTTTTGAAAGTGCATCTGGAGCAGGACCATTTCTTTTTAATATATCCCTACAAACAGATAAGATACGATAATAATGTACAAATCATAAAAATCTAGTTTACAAAATGATAAGGCTTTTATGAGTAATAATATGTATAATATACTGTTGTTACCCCATGCTCATTATTCTTATCCCATCGACATGCCTGACAATGATGAAGATAAAGTGGGTTCTGCAGTGTGCAAATAGGACAGATCCAATATTCCGTGATAGCAACTGATCTTGGTCGTTCAGGTTTCTTCTTAGATTTGGATCGGGTTGGTTTGGTCACTAAATTGCCAGGAGCTTCTGATCCTTTGGAAGTCCCACAAACTGCGCATAGGCTGCCGACTGGGTTGGTCAGTGTACATTTTTTGCAAATCCAGGTAGGAGAACGAGCCAGTTGCTGGAGCTCTTTGTCGAGTTCAAGCATGTCAGAGGAAGGTAAGGAAGCCCTTCTACCACTGTTGTACTCCATTTTCCTTTCGTTTCCACTGTTGACAGCTTGAACACTGGATGTAATCAGCTTTGCATCCTTGCTGTTTACTGACTCATCAAGTGTAATACTAGGTACTTCAGCTCCATTAGATCCTTCTGGACTCCTCGCTTTAGCAGATTTTTCAGTCGGAACGTCTACTACGATGCTCTGTACATTAGTTTTTAAAAGATGGCCGGATTGTTTATGTTCTTTACGATGGGTCACCACAGGTGATGGGATGGGTTGAAGCGGGGAAGCTTTTGTCTTGATTTGCTTTTCAGGATTGTCTATAGAGTCGTCTTGTCTTGCTAAATGTTCACCACTCCCTCGAGTCCTGCTTCTAGTCTCAGTTTTCTTCGGGCCAGGCTCTGGATCAGGAAATGTGGATGAGCGTGATAAGGGTGAAAGCAGGGTTTCAACAATTTCATTGGAAATGTTCTCTGACATGTATGCAGCGTTAGAATCCACGGATGTGCACGGCGATGTGGGCTCCATGGTTGTTGGAGACACTGGTGACGATTTGAGATTCCTAATTAGCTGCTCACTTTTGGCAGTCTCAGCTTCCATAAATATGTTTGATGACATCACTCCAAAACTGGATTTATCAGACACCTCTTGACTCATATAGGACTCAATTTCATCAGACCTGCTGCTGCTATTAGGTTTGCTTCTATTCGTCGAGCTTTTTACAGAATAAGGACACTTCAGACTTTTGATAGTGGCTTCTCGCAGTTCCCTGCTGGGTGAATTGGATTTCGAACTTGAGGAAGACAGTGCAGACACAAATGGCTCCCCAGCACTGGTCGAATTTCCGGAAGGTGTAGTAGTAGTAGCCATGACTGTATTCAAAGGGGACTTGCTGGGAATATACGAACATATGCTGGAATCCGTGGCTGAGCGTGTGAGTGTAACTTGACCAGGGGGACATTCATCATGGCTACCAGCCTTTGATTCTCTGGGCAGTGTGTTGAGACTAGAACAAAGTGCAGCTTTCTGTTTAAATGCCTCCTTTTTAGAATGTGAGCGCTTTGAGAGATCAATAGATTTTCTGTCGACAACAGCATGTTGAATAGACTTTGTAGCATCCGGACTTGGATGCTTGTTTTCACAAGATTCAGTAATGTCGGAACGGGTCATCATGATATCGACGTTTGCAGCAAGAATTTCTTCTTGAGAATCAAGTCCTGAGACGGAAACAGGATCAGGGTTGATAACGTTAATGTCTTCTGTTTCAAGCTTCGGCTCTTCTGGAAGTATGGCTTTGGCTTCATGGTCATCCTGAGAGCATGCAATTCGGATGAAGCCTGGAGCTGACTCGGCCACTACGTTCTCGTGCGTTGTGCTTAAAGCGCAAAAAAATCAAAATGTTATTTCAGCACTAAATGTTATTTCCAAACATTTTTTCAGTCATCACATATTGTACAAAGTTCAATGAGCTGGGCAATTTTTGGTTTATAAGCATTAGTTCGGCAGGAAATGTCATTAACCCTTCATTGGATTTGGAAATTGTAGAATACAATTTGGTACATACCATTCTGCAATTTTTGGCTCTTCCAGGTGACACTCAAAGGACGCAGACTGATGATTGCTCCCACTTTGGCATATCTCCTTCTTGTCACTCTCTCCACTTCCTTTACTAGGTAAGCTCTGTTGGCGGAGACCAGTTCCCGTTTTGAAAGGGCCCTGATCCTCTTGACTCTTGGCGTTGAGTGTTCTGCCCGTCCCACATTCAGAGCAGCTCGAGATTTCAGTCGGATTGATATGTTTACACTGTGAACAGTGCCACTGTAAAACTGACGCAATCGACCCCATGCAAATACTTCGCGAATCTCTTCCTCGCACTAGTATACTATCTTACCATTAAATTTCACGAAAGACAATTTTCATCTTCATCTTTCCCCACTAAACTTTCAACATGAGCCTTCATCATTGTTCTTTCTCCGTTCATTTCTTCTTGATTATACCACCTCTTATGTATTTAATCAATCATTCTTTTTAATCAAACTATTATTATCATTAATGGACTTTTTTGTCTTTCTGCTTACCCAACTATGACCTATCTCTAAATTATATTTTTGAACTATTAGTTATGAAACACGACGGGTAGACTTTTCTTGGTTCAACTTACAGATAATTTATATCCGTCCGTTTTCCAATCATTTAGTCACTTTCCTCCTCACTTTATCCTCTCCTCTTCAAAAGCTATCTTCCAGTCACAAACCTCCTTATTTACAATCTACAGAGCAGTATTCATATTTACAATTTAAAAATGAGCAGAAAATCTTCTAAAAAACGAGTTCCAGATTCTTACAAATTTATGAAACCTGAAGAGATCCATTCCACACAATTTTAATGTCTCCAGCTCGTATCCAGGTATGTTTCCTGGTTGTTTTGCAAGAAACGAGCGAAATTTTTTTATATGTGCAAAAAAAGCCAAAGAAAGGAGAAAGTGGTGGTGGTGTTGTTGGCTGTATGTGTGTCTGAGTCTGTGAGCAGATGTGCTGATGTTCCAGTGTACACACAACAAACAGAGATATCACTTGCTTTTCACTTATACTTTCTTATAACCCCTTCTCCTCTGTACTCTTTTCCTCTCTTTCTACTAGCCTGACTGGCTGGCCTGGCATACACACTACTCACACAACAACAAAAATATCCCATCACATCTTGTTTATGATCAATGGATTGGAATTGTAGCTCTTCTCGCTTTCTGGTCTTCTTACTACTGCTTAAAAAACTCTGCTCTGAGGTCTCTGGACTTGGACTACTTGTCGTCGGCTGGCTGTTGTTGGCCTGTTGTTTCAGGTCTGTAGAGTCTTTTTTCCCTTTTCTTTGTCGTCGTCGTTGTTGTAGAACGAGTGAGTTACCATAGCTATCTTTTTCCTTCCCCTTCTTGTCTCTCCAGTGCTGGCAATACCATAAGAGAGAAGCTAGCAGCCAATAAAAAGGTCTGCGTATGCTGTGGTTCCTATAATATAATATGATGCCTATTGTTGCTGCTGGGTATATTCTTGCTGTCGAAATGAAGATGTGGATTTTATATTTTTAAAGGATTAGGAGTTCTCCTTTGGTATATTCTGATGGCATATTATATAGCACATGGGAAATGTAGGTATTCTGTTTCTGTGCGAGTGAGTCCAACAACACATTACACAATTGAAGATGGAGAATGTTTATGCTTAAGTGTATGGAAGAAGACGGGTATAAAGAGTGTAGATATAGGATCGCTTTATATAATCGCAAACAACATGGAGTTATGGAAGGAGAAAACGTGAGGAACGGAGATAGTAGGAAATCAAGATGTAATGTTAAGTTAAACTGAGGAGATATCGGGTATATAAAAGGGTCGATTTTTTATAGATTAGATGGTATTCTATGTGGATTGATTATCACTTTGTTAGTGCAGGCAGGATGAGATCATTTACAATTAGTGTAGTCTTACGAAATTATGCTAGAATATATCAGTTTTGAACACTTAACTTTGCATACTTACATATGTACTTACCATGTTTTTAATGGCATACTTGGAATATTCCTTTTTGCTCAAAAAACTCTATTTTACCTATGACATTTATGGAAACCTCCAGAAAATGATGATGATGCTGACCTGTCGTCGTCAACGGACATAAAATATTTTTCGCTCTCGTCCATTGGTCCATTTATTCATTCACTCTAGAATATTGCAGGACTGATAATCTGCGTATTTCAAAAGAAAACTAATCATGATGTAGAGTCCCCAAATTGTGATTATGTGATAAAGCGGGGGTGTATATTTGAATTCAACGGGTGAGCTATCTAGTACATCCTTTTCCCTTCCTTCCGCATAATGTATTACGCATGCATTCATTTCCAACAACGCTTCTGCCTACACACAAAATTCAACAACAGCGACTCTACGCCACACACATGCACGTAGGCAGTGAGATAGGAGCTCTCTGAACTGAGCTGAGCGAGTATATAGCACTTTTCACTTTCCCATATTATCTGTATCTCTTCGCGAAGTCGCCGACGAGCAAGCACATATTACAACTTACAACGAGGTCCCTGGAAGCTTCTTCTCTTTCCCTGCCATAAACTCAAATGAAGGAACGAAAAAATCCTTTTCGCGTTCCTTATACGGAAATTAGTGATTCACCAAATTGGGCATTCCATCGATGCATGTACTGAGAATCAATTTGATGCTAGTAGAGTAGATGGATTTAAAGAATTCCCATGTATGTAGTATAAATTATCTTGAAATCAACTCGACCAAAAGAGATCGATCTTCTTCAAAATTGTCTGATGAAAAAGGTAAGAGAAAATATTATGTAGGAGGTGTACTTCTTTGCAATGGGAGGAGATCCGTTAATTACAGAAGTTGTTGCTGTTCCTATACTCCCCTACATGCACATGATGAGTGTCTAGGTGAATGAATGTTACTTTCTTAGAAAGAAATTCCAGGAGGAACACCACCAATTCCCATATTCGTGGTAATGCTTGACTTGATTGATAGCCTAAAAAATACAGAATTCATTAAACATCTCTACGAACGCCAGATTCAATGAATCATATTACATATTTCCGGAAATTTGAATTTTTCATGAACTTAACTTCACTATGAATCGGTTAATTGCTTGAGGAAGTAAACTTCTCAGCCACCATGACAATTATAGGCATGCGTTATTTACGCATGGCATATCATGCTTTTAATAATTTTTAAGAGAAATGGTATTACTTAATACGCAACTTTTGTCCAATTTAATGTTTCTTTGTTATGCACACATTCTTTCTCCTTTGTGGTCGCATTCGATGAACTGGGTGTTTTCATTAAAATATTTTTTCCAGGGAACAACCTCACCTAATCGTAATCATGTATACTGATGATGATGTGGGTAAAACTCCACTCCATTTTAAGTGAAGCAAGATGAAAATTTTGCTGGCTCGCATCGGTAATGTGTATGTTCAATGAAACAAGTTTGTTGTAACTTGATTCGTCTTTCGTCTTCCTTTTTCTACCATTTAAACTAGTTTTCATTCCTGTTCCGTCTCCGTCTGTTTTGTTGCATATTATGAATTCAAGTTGAACTTGAATTGTGATCAGCTCGTAGCACCTATGCAACCACTTTGTTCATGTTTTTCCATATTTGCCACAACCCATTACATCCGGCGATTATAATACATAACACATGCCGCTTCTCTTCGTCTTCCTTTTTGTAACAACTTTTACGTAAGTGATTATTATTTAGCAAGGAAGAACAGTTGGATTTTGACCACTGCTCTCCGTTTGCAGACATTTGATGTAGCCTGCACAATGCTGCCACAGAGCCTGGCATTATCTGATATGACCTATCATTTTGATTTGATGATGGTGAGGTGATACCACGCAGCTGCCTGCCAGGCAGAGTGCCATGCCCCCATCAGCCAGCAGCGTTGTCATGTTCATGTCAGTGGGCACAAGCACAAAGTGTGACCATTTTGTAAAGGAAAAAAATTCATGTATGGCAGATGTTTAATGAAAAAAATGTATAACAAAGCTTGCAGAATGTGGGCATCCCAGAATTTATGAAAGGAAAAGATACTAAATCTCTCGACTGTAATTTGCAATGTGGCCTTTCTACTGAGAGTAAAAAAATGAAAGACAAAGAAATGCGAATCTAGGTTTAATTGAAAAATCCTGCTTCGCTTTATACTAAGACATCGCATATCTGCTGCTGTCAAATGGTGAGATTATTTACATGTGGTAAAATGATTTGGCATAACTAATACAAAATTAAATGCACAACCTCACTTGACCTTTTTCCTAAGGATTAAGAAGAATTTTTGCCATGAAAGAACGCTACAGATGGTTCGAGTTGATTTTGCAATAATGCCACCGCGGATTAGAATTCAGGGATTTAGATTGATTGAATGAATCAT
>JAQIXW010001062.1:0-21967 GCA_034700685.1 Willowsia buskii
ATTAGATTTTTATATAAATTAGTATTATAAGAATATTCCGATATAGGAATTTGTATTATAGGAACTTTCACCAGATCTCATCATCACCACCACTATCACCAGTCAGGTGACACCATGTCAACCAGACAGAAAAACATTTTTATTTTTTGATTGTGGGTGGTTGGTGGTGTGAGCAAATGAAAAAATCGAGCTTTCAAGGTTTCAAAATTGACAGATCAGCAAAGTTTGTAAATTGTAAACTGCTACCGCATAATTTTTCGTGCATTTGTGATTTTCCTTTTTTCTATTATCGTGCATTGTTTTGATTGAGCAAGTTAATTGGAGAGACACTGGGGAAGCTGAAACCATAATGGAGGACGAAGGAAAGGTGGAGGAAACTAGCTTTTTGCATATTCCAGTGGAAGTGGTAAGTAATTTAGTTGAATAATTATTGGATAATTGTAACTGAAGTTAATAATCTTTCCTGTTTAAGGAAGCTGAGAGCTGAACTGCTTTGTTTTTTAATTACAGATCGACGGTTACATGCTGCCCCTCCTTCGTTGGAATGATCTTCTTCGATTCCGAAGAGTCTGCAAAATGACTGAGTTTGTGACCTATGACTTCATGCGACTCCATCCAGACTTGGCTCCCGAAATCGAAATCAACCAAGATGACAAGAGCTTTGAAAAGTTCCTTGAGATGGGCATTCCCACAACCAAGATCTTCCTGAATAACTTGTCCGGAGAGGAATTTTACCAGAAGGTTGGAAAGAGTGGACAGGAGTTTCTGGAGGAATATGGACCTCTCGTAAAGCACCTGCGAGTGGAAGAACTGTCACCCATCCTGTACGGCGAAGAACTGACGTTCCTGGAAGGCCTCAAGAATCTTCAAAGTTTCGACCTGGAACACTACGGATATCGGTCGACAGACCCGACTGGATCGGACAGACTCCAGCTCGACGCCAAAGTGGATGCGGCCTGCAGACGAGCTGTTAAGGACCCACGTTACAAGGAAGACTCCAGACCAATTCCAAAAATATTTAAGCAGTTGAAGGGCATCAGGATCGGGAACAATCGAATTTACAAAGTTCATGGCTTGGTGGCCTATCTGGAAGAAATCCTGGAGACCTGTCCAAACCTGGAGTACATGGCTCTACCATTCAGTGAATATCTCGAGACACAATCGTTTCGCTGTCCGGGATCACTAGCTAAGGCGTTCGACCTCATAGGAATGACTCTGGAGGACAAAACCGGAGGACATTTGAAAACTGTTGATTTTAAGAGTTACCACTGTATTCAGGAGAGAAACGAAAAGTCCGCGTTGGGAATGGGATCACCCGCCTTCTTGGAGCTGTGTTCCGCCTGCATCACACATGGCGTCAAGCTTGCAAATGTGGGATCCATTTGGTTCTTCGATTGGAATCACTTTCCTAATTTACCTCCACCGGACCTTGGATTATCAGTCTACTCTCTGGTCAATCTTCATCCTGCCGCTGTACGCATGAATATGCCGAAATTGGAAAAGCTCGAAATAAAATCCAGTACTCGCAGCTCTCCAGGAATTGAATGGCTGCAAACACAGATGCGTCCCGAGTGGCCCTCTTTGAAGATTTTGGATATGACTGTAGACTCGGTGACCTGCAGACATCTTGGGTGGGTGCCTGGATCTGAGGAGCTGAAGCATTTGGAAATGACGGCCGAAATTCTTTTCCACTTTCTCTTCAAACGGATTACTCGAGAGGCGTTGACCGAACTGCGATTAATCTTCACCGAAGATGCGAGGAAAGACATCGCGCCCGAAACTGGAGACATTGTGGCTTCCTGTCCAAATCTCAAGAAGCTCACCGTAATCAACTGGCTTGGAACTAATAAGAGTTTGCTCAAGTTGTGGAAGGGCCTTCCCAAGTTGGAGGAGGTATGCTTGGAAAATTGTAAGGATCTTGGGAATGCGGCGTTTGTGGGAAAAGATGTGGAATCGCCTGTGTTCTTGAACCTCACAAGTAAGCTCTCTGAAACTTTCTAACTGAACTGTTATTAAATTTTATTGATGAGCAGTCAATCTGTGACCACTTTTGTAATTTCATATTTTTTCTATTTTATTTCGTGTTAGATCTGCAGAAGCTGTCATTGAAAGGACTTGATCAAATGGAAAAGATCACCGACACTCTTTTCTCCCTTGTCATTCGACATTTGCCACTGACTCATTTGACCTTGACCTCGGCTGCTCCTATCAATTCGGTGGGTAAATCTTGAATAAAAAATTGTGGATTTTTTTGGAATGCATTTTTGAAGGAATTCATACTCATTGTTATTTTACTCCCGCAGGTCACAATGGTTGGGATTATCTCCTTGCTCAAAGGAAAGTTTGCTGGGTCCGTGGAGAAGTTCCCTTTCAAAGGATGGTCCATGAAGGATGTCTCCTCCAAAGCGTTTGCTCAACTCGAATCAAAGTTCCGCTCATCATCAATGGTCTAAATCTCAGCCTTCTCGATGAAACCTACTCTGACAAGTCGCAAATAAACTATTATTACTAGAATCCTCAACGTTCATTTAGACTGAATTTTTGCCCAATCTGAAATGTATGTATTGATTGATTTTCTATATTCCAATTCGAAAATTTTCAAAGGTATTTGTAAACCGATCAGTTTCTTTGTCTGATTGTGTCACCCCGGCTTTTGCTATGTAGTATGCCCTGTGAATTGTATTTTATTTGAGCATGATGAATATGTGAAATAAACAAAATCATTTTTATATGTGTAATTTGAAGTAATGCATAGTACCGTTAATACTTTGGCTCATTTGCTGGATATGTGACGGATATTACAGGATTTCTTATGTCTTATTACTTATTTTTATTTACTTAACTACTTATTTGTCGGAATGATTGTATTTTTACTGGTAAACTTATTTGTGGTAATTTCGTACTCACTAGTGTAGTGGTAATTATGTCATTTGAAAAATCCTTTAGAAGCACTACTTGTTCAGAGCCTATATCTCAAAAAATGATTAATCACCATGCACGTTAGGCGATGACAATCTTTCGCTTTAGCTGTTGTGTAGTATTTGTTGTAGCATTACAATATCATCGTGTTTTCTGCCGTTTTATCAATAAGGGCTTTCCCTGAGGGCACACAAAAGAATATAAATTTGGCTGTCTTGTATTTTTAATTAAAAGTTAAAAATAACGCAATTATTTTTTGTGGAGTGGATTTTAATAAAATGAAAATATGTATCAACCATTGCTAGTTAATATTCGAATTAAATTTCTTATGAAACTACAATTTCATAACAAATGGCAATTTAGAGCAATTAGTCAAGAAAAACAATTTGGATTCAGCATTAACAACCTCAATTGGTTTGCTGACCTATTTTGTTCAGTTATATGTATTAATTACAGCATAAGCATGTAATATTGGTATCCATATTATGTTATTACAGGGTAAACAAATAATTGGTAGACATTTTTCATTTGCAATTCAAATTGTTAAACTTACAAGGAGCACATGAAATACATTCCAATTTGGAAAGCATTTCTAATACTTCCATGCATGTGTGTATTCAAATGGCAAGCTAGTTTACATGAATAGCAGGTACTCACCCACAGGTTTGTACCATATGCACTGCTTACAGTTTTATATCAAGTTGACATAAACAGTTACTGATATGAATATCTTTCAAATGCAGCAAAATTATTTTTAGAACATCTGTTAGATAAGATGGTAAATTACCAATGCTTAAATGATGTATGTTTGAAATGGCTTCAATGACTTGAATAATCATTCAGATGCATAATGTCCGATTCGAATTTAACTTCATCTGACTCCTTACTTTTGGACCACTCTTTAATCACAACTTTCGCAATACTTTTTAACCTGATTAATTTGTTTACTAGCAATATCAATTAATTTTAAATACAAGAAAAGCTAATTGCTTTACATGAGACAAGGAACTTAGTGTGATCTTAGCTTTCCTTGTTAAAACACACGACACTTTGGAAACCGATTTTATTTCTGTGACCTAACCAGATATCACAACAGTTACATTGATATTATCCTAGTTTCCCACCCTAAGTTAACTTCAGTATATTTAAGACGTTGCGCGTATATTCTTCTACGGTTTGAAAACTGAATACAAGTTAAGTAAGGATGACACAGCAAGCTGCAATAACCCCACTACTCTATCAAGCCTTCTGTATATACAAATATACATATGGACTAGTCCCTGCATTACTTGGAGATATAATTATTGACATTGATGGAAACGTCAAAATTAAAGGCTACAAAGCAACTACAAACAAACTACGTTTTCTTTGGAATGCTCTCATTATTTTCGTTTTTTATCTGTCAGCAGTTTTAATCCTATACATTCTTTTGCAAAAACTAATTAATCCAAAAGGTGTGAACTTAAAAACTATTGAAATAATACATATTTTGTATATACTTTCCTTTATTATTTTGACGTCTGAAACGGGGAGAATAGTTTTGAAGATTCGCCCCTTGTTATGTTTACTGGATAACTTTATTTCAACTGGATTGTTTACTGGTAAATACTTGATATTATATTTTCTTTACTAATATGTCGCATTTCAAGAATTATAAATGACGGGATATTTTCAATAAATTCAAGACTATAGGTTTCGATTAAGTGGACATGAGACGGACTTCACAGGATTTTTCATGAACTACTTGATTGTCGGCATGACTCTTTTTGTAACTCCTTTGCCAACAATGCTTACATTGGTCGATTTAAATCCGATATACTCAATTATTAGAATTTTAGTACTTCCTCCTCCATACCACATTACAATTTCAAACATCTTGGTAGCTGCCACAGTGGCACATTTGTGGTCTGCGGTTTTGATATATATTTTCTTTAAATATTTGTTTGCTGTGCTTTCATATTCGCTAGTGGTAATTTGTCATATGAGAAATCATATAAAGACACTTCTTGATAGAAGAAATATTTCAACAAATTTGTTAATCACTTTGTATATAAGATGTCGAGTATTTGTAATGATATTTAGAGAGGGATTTTCAGATTTACTATTTAGTATTATAGCTTGGGGCCAAGGATTCCTGACATGTCTTGCATGGCTATCCACTAGATGTATTGGAATACTGCCGAATTTTCTAGTCGCGGCGGCAGCAGCAGCGTTTATTGGTGGAACATGTATTGCGATATGTCTTTGGAGAATAATTTTATATATGAGACTTCATAGTGTGGAATTAGTTCAAAAGCAAAGGGCAAGATTTCCTAAGTTTTCTGTAATAAGTCAGAACTATTACTATACAGTCAAATGGAGAGCACAACAAGAGCTTCCGATGACATGTGGAGGCAAATTTGCAATTAGCAAGAATGCAGTAAATATATATTTGAGTGTGTTAAATACTAATATTACTAATGCTATTCTTCTAATAAAACCATAGTTCGATGTTTTTTGATTTGAAAGTATTGTATTTAATATTTTTATTATTTACTAATTAATCTCTGTGAGTTTGAAAAAGTGTTGTAAGTGGTCATAAGCATCATAACATAAAACTAACCGTAAAGTGCAGTCAACACAAAATAAAAAAGGGCTTTTTCCTGCAGACTAAGGGGCTATCCATAAATGATGTCACAAATTGGGGTGGGTTCGGCCGTAACCTGACACGCCGTACATTCATTTATGAGAAAAAGCCCGAAAGGGGTGGGGGGGATATGAAAAAAGTGTTTCTTTTGCGGGACATCATTTATGGATTGGATAGCCCCAGTAGGTATAAGATAGCGCATGTGGGACTAAAGGTATTTACTGAAAAAACCACTCATTTTACAGGACTTCTAATGAATTATGATGAATAATGATGATGGGGGATGATGGTGACAACGGGTTGTCGTTGTCA
The DNA here is from genome assembly GCA_034700685.1 of Willowsia buskii. Lineage (NCBI taxonomy): Eukaryota > Metazoa > Arthropoda > Collembola > Entomobryomorpha > Entomobryidae > Willowsia > Willowsia buskii. The sequence continues at coordinate 5,858 of JAQIXW010001062.1, forward strand.
TAGATCACCAGTCAGGTGACAGTTTGTCAACCGAACAAAATACGTGTTTTTTCTTCTTTTGTCTTTGTCAACTGTGCTGTGAGTCAGGAGTAAAAGTACTAAGGAGCTGTCAAAATCGACCGACAACAGATTAGCAAGGACTTCTTAACTGCTGTCGCGTAATTTTTCTTCCAAATTGTGATTAGCTTCTTCCCTAATTAGTAATAATTACTGGGCACTGTTTTGTGTGAGCAAGTTAATTTGTAATTTGAGCTGACTATTTGGGAAACTAGAACCGCAATGGAGGAAGAAGGGAAAGTGGAGAAAACTAACTTTTTAAATATTCCAATGGAAGTGGTAAGTAATTTAGTTGAATAGTTATTGGTTACTTCATTGAATTGATAACAATGATAACCTTTGTCTATGGAAGCCATTAGAGGTTTTTAAAAATTAAAGTATTTGTGGCTTAACTGCGGTGTTTGATTCAATTACAGATTGACGGTTACATTCTGCCCTACCTTCGTTGGAATGACCTTCTTCGATTCCGGAGGGTCTGCAAGCTGACTGGATCTGTGACCTTTGACTTCATGCGACTTCATCCGGAGTTGGCGCCTGAAATCGAAGTCAACCAAGATGACAAGAGCTTTGGGGAGTTCCTGAAGATGGGTATTCCAACAACCAAGATCTTTGTGAACAACTTTTCCGGAGAGGTATTCTACCGGAAGGCTGGAAAGTGTGGACAAAAGTTTCTGAAGGAGTACGGACCTATCGTGAAGCACCTGCGAGTGGAAGAGTTGTCTCCCATTCTCTACGGCAAAGAACTGACTTTCCTGGAAGGTTTCAAGCATCTTCAAAGTTTCGAGCTGCAACACTTCGGATATGGATCGACCGACCCCACTGGAGCGGACAAAGCCGAGATCAAAACCAAAGTGGCGGAGGCCCGGAGGCGAGCTATTAAGGACCCACGTTACGAGGATGACTCCAAACCCATTCCAGGAATGTTTCAAAACTTAAAGGAAATCCGAATTGGGAACAATCGAATCTTCCAAGTTCACGACATGGTTCAATACACTGAAGAAATCTTGGAGACCTGCCCGGACCTGGAGTACATGGCTTTACCATTCAGTGAATATGTCAAGCGACAACCGGAGCGCCTTCCAGAATCACTGGCCAACGCCTTTAACATCATTGGAATGTCTGTGGAGGACGAAATCGATAGAACTTGTTTGAAAACTGTGGATTTTAAGAGTTACCACTCTATTCAGGAGGGCAACGAAAAGTCCGCGTTGGAACTGGGATCACCCGCCTTCTTGGAACTGTGTTCCACCTCCATCAAGCACGGCGTCAAGCTCTTAAATGTGGGATCCATTTGGTTCTTCGATTGGAATCACTTTCCTAATTTACCTCCACCGGACCTTGGATTATCAGTCTACTCTCTGATAAATCTTCATCCTGCCGCTTTGCTCATGAATATGCCGATGTTGGAAATGCTCCAGATAAAATCCAGTGCTCGGAGCTGTCCAGGAACGGAATGGCTGCAAACACAGAGTCGTCCTGAGTGGCCGTCTTTGAAAAGTTTGGATATGACTGTGGACTCGGTGACCTGCAGACATTTTGGGTGGGTGCCAGGATCTGAGGAGCTTGTTCATTTGGAAATGACTGCCAACATCCTTTTCTACTTTCTCTTTCAAGGAGTCACTCGAGAGGCGTTGACAGAGCTCAGATTGAATTTCACCGGTGATGCGAAGAAAGACATCTCACCCAAGACTGGAGACATTGTGGCTTCCTGTCCAAATCTCAAAAGGCTCACACTAATCAACTGGCTTGGAACTAATAAGTGTTTGCTCAAGTTATGGAAAGGGCTTCCAAAGTTGGAGGAGGTGACCTTGGAAAATTGTAAGGACCTTGGGAATGTGGCGTTCGTAGGGAAGGATAAGGATTCACCTGTTTTCTTGGAACTAGCGAGTAAGTTGTTGACAGTTGCTTTCATTTTGAGTGATGGGTAGTCAGGCTGTGACCATTTTTGTAATTTCATATTTTTTTCTATTTTTATCCGTAGATCTTAAGAAGCTGTCGTTGAAAGGACTTGACCAAATGGAAAAGATCAGTGATACTCTTTTCTCCCTTGTGATTCGTCATTTACCACTGACTCATTTGACCTTGAACTCTGCTGCTCCCATCAAATCGGTTGGTTCAACTAAAAAATATTTGGAATTTAGTAAATTGTAGTTTTGAAGATAATTCGCTTGTATTGTTGGTTGTTTTACTCCACCAGGTCACAGTCAAAGGAATTAGCTCCTTGCTCGAAGGAAAGTTTGCAGAATCCGTGGAAAAGTTCCCCTTCAATGGATGGTCCATGAATGGTGTGTCCTCCAAAGCGTTTGCTCAACTCGAATCCAAGTTCCGTTCATCATCAATGCTCTAAATCTTCAATTTCTCGATTTAACTTACTTGTGATTAATTTTTGTACTAACTAGTGAAAATCCAAAAGGTACACTGATGAACATAATTTTTATGCACTATTAGCTCATCAGAGTCGTAGCGTGCATTCTAGGAAAATTATATTTAGATTCGTAAAAAAGTGAAGTTTTGTAATCTTATATTGTCTCTGGTTTGAAAAGTTTGAACTCAGAGAAAAAAATTATGTCTAATTAGTTGTATTTATCCAACATCAACTATTATCTGTAATTGTAATGTCCACTTAAAATATGAAAATGTAGTTTGTAATTACTAATTGCTGGCAAAAAATAAAATACTAAATACAATACAAGTTCTAGTGTTTTTAATTTAGAACATCAATTTATTACTACTGTTAAATATTTTCATGCGTTATTGTTATTACTAATATATGCACACGTAATATTTTTTTACTCCGCGTTACTTAATTTTAATTTTCAAACTTTATTAAGATAAATCATAAATTCAGAATACACAATTTCCATGTACAATTCTTCTAAGAACTCCATCCACTCCTAACAAAACAGAGTATAACATCTTCTAATTAAATAAATTATTCCAAAACAAAATAACAACGTGTTCAAAACGAAGGTTGACAGAGGATTAATCCACTCGCATGTTCCCCTACGTGAGCACTTCAAACCTGGTCCACAAACATGTTTTTTCATTCCCTCTTCCCCCTCCGCGTAATTTGGAAGTGCGTTGATCATAACCGCCAATGATGTTTCGTCAGATGTGCGAAAAAAGTACTCGCAAATGTATTTACACGGCTCTCCCTTTCCCCGACTTGAAGAATTCTGCCACTTTTCAAACTCACTGTTCACCCTCTCGTGCAAATCGATCTCCTCCACTTTTAGATTCCGGGAATCCACTTCGAGAGAATAGTAATTTGTTGCAGGGAGACTCCATCCGTAGGTGGCACAATCGTCATTATTGCAAAATATCTTACTCTGACGACACCATCCACCAAGTAGAGGAAGTGGATTTTTGGGGCAAAAGTTTTTTGAAGAGATTGATCGACACTTTGGCGGGATACACGAATCTTTTGGGCGTTTGTGAAGTAAGTAGCCGCCGTAAATTATGTCTTCTACATTTTGTTCCGTGTTGGCAGTGAAGATTCTCTGCATTAAATCCCTGACCTTCTCAGAAAACTGAGTCGTATTCAAGTTCCCAGGTTCTTGACAGACTCCATCGTTTCCATCAGCGTCAGTGGTGCCATCCGCAACGCACTTGAGAGATTCTCGGAAGGACCCTCGACGCTCTTCGTAAACTCGGCAGACTTTTTTCTTCCAGTCAACAGTGAGATTAATAGCAGCTTCAAGATTGGCGTTCAGCTCGGATCTGGTGGCCCCAGGAACATAGTCTTCCCCCGAAGGAGGGTTATCCTCCAGACTTGCAAAGTACCTCCAGATCTCCTCCATCGCCTCCGTCTTGTTGACAGAACATCTTCCTCCCGGATTTTCTTGAAGCACGTCATCGAACTGAGGAATCCTTCCAATAAAGTCTAGGTACTTGTTGTAGAACTGTCGGAGCTCCTCCCCTCGGAGGGGAACTGTCCGTGGGTGAACGAAAGCGATAAACAGAGGGCGAAAGATGTGTGTAATGTCCAGCTGTTGTCCATTATCTCTGCCTGAAATTAACGCTATGAGTTGCAAGGTCACCAGTCAGTCCAAAAGACCCTTCCTCGGGAGCGCAGAAGCCAATTCTACTTTCAGTTCCTGGAGGGGATGAACGAGGTGGTCCAAAGTTGTAGCAGAGGTAGCCTGGACGAGCTCCAGCCTTCAGAGAAGCGTCTGGTGTGGCACAGGTACCTGGACTTGCGTACAAACCGATGGAACACTCGTCGCCCAAATCCAAAATCCTTCCAGTGTCATTATCCCAAGGGCCTTTGGAATAACACTGGGGGGAGTTTCTGTTAGAGTCCTTGAAGCGACATTGGGTGCCTTCAGTACAGCTCAGGGGCTTCTCCAGATTGAAAATTAAGTGGTGCAAATTACTCCCAAGAGCTGAGTGACTTGGATCATTACCGTGGTCGATGTCGATAAGGGCACAGACCTCGTTCTCCTGGAGAAGGCATCGCTTTAATTGGCTGTTGTGTTGGATCGATTCCATGGAGGAGCCTTCAGGGCACAGGCATATCTTTCGGATGGGATGGCACTTCAGACCTACACATGCAAGAAAAGGAGCATGTAATTTTTCATTTTTTCATGTGGAAATGGAAAAGAAAATGTAAGATTAGCTAAATGACAAATCACTGACCTTGTCGATAATCACAAAACTGAACCACATTGGAATCCCTTTTCTCAAAGCTCTTGAAAGTGAACTCCTTCTGGAAGTGCCACGTAACGGAGCTGTTCATCGGATCCTTGTACTCCAGAGTGTACGTCGGATCACACGGATCGTTCTCATTCAGCGTCAGCACTTCATGTTGGAAGGCGATCACAAAGGTCTGATAGAACTTGGAGGTTTTATACTTTTCAACAAGATGTCCCAAAAACAAAGGTTCCAGTTCAGAGTCTTCCATAAGTCGCCCGCGCCCTTCCGGAAGGTCATCCATCCGAGAGCATCTTTCAAAAGCTGGACATGGTCTGTATCCAGTCCATTCAGGTGGTGGTTCCTGTTTCTGTAGCTCCTCCTCCTTTTCCCAACACCAACAACAGCGACAACGTTAGCACAGCTGGCAACAACATTTCTTCACTTGAGAATGTCAATCTTCTCTTTCTGTTCAAGTATAACAAGCAGGAAACTTATCATTACCTTCAACTTTCAGCTTATCAGAGAATTGTCAACATAAATATTAAACAAATAAGTCATTAAGTTAGAAGTTAGAGAGCATTAATTGTTTTCACTTACTTGGGACACGACACGATGCCAGATGATGGACCGCTAACTAAACCACAAAAAATCACTTCCTACCAATCAACAAAATGGCAAAGTTATTTTTTAATAAATCACAAATTAATTAATTATAAATATTTAACTTTTTCGGAGAACTTGAAAGAAATCAACTTTTTGATTTGTAGAAGCAAACGCAGCACAACAACAAGAAGAGAGTAGAGCTAAAGTTAAATACGATAAAAGCAAGGGATTGACTTGCTAAAAAAGAATCGGTGAAAATGAGAGAAAATGAAAGTTGACTGAACATCCAACACAACTTTCACTACACAATATAATGTACATCGTATAGTAGCTGTTGCTTTTTCCTTCAAACAGTAGTTGACCTCTCTGGAGTTTCGAGAAAAATATTCGAACGATTGGGGCAACTTGGTACAAAGTTATGCATATATAAAAATAACCTAACAAACGTATTCTGACTGTTCTCAAGTCCGTCGCTGCAATGATCCCAACTCCCCAGTGATGAGCGGTTCTGCAACTTTTGAAACTCCGGTTCCAACTTCTCGTTATCCACAGTCATATGCAGTTCAATTATTTGTAGGAACCTCCAAATATTCCTTCAGTGAATCATCGTCAAGTTCCTCCAAATTCTGTTTCGTGTGACCTCTGGTGACCTTACCAGTCCAGTCAACTGTGAGGTCAACGGCTGCTTCGAATTTAGCGTTCAATTTGATTTTGGTGCTTGGTGGCACCAGAAACGTCAAAAGTAGTCTTCTCTTCTTGCTTCTACAAAAACTAGTCAATCCAATGACTGTTGGTTGAACTTAACAATATTGAAATAATACATCTTATAACTTATTTTTCAATTATGATTTTATGTCTGAAATTTGGAGAATTACTGTAAAAACTCGTCCATTATTATGCATTTACGCTCGACAACTTTATTCGGACTGGTTTATATACAGGTGAATCAATGACAGTATTGAAAAACAAATAGCAAGTTATATGCCACGATAATAGAATGAGCTGACATGAAATTCCTCGGTTAAAATGTTATAGGTAATTATATCGGTTATCTATCATGTAATAAGTACTAGGCTAGCGATTACCAGGAAATCAATGACAGGATATTAGTATTCGATTGGTTACTTGTTACAAGTTTAAAAAACAATTTCACCCAATTTTTTCAGGTTTTATGAGAAGAAATTTGATTGCCTTAGTAAACTTATAATAAATGCATACAACTCAATTTCAGTATGCTATAAAAATCCAAACGTATTTGAAAGATTTATTAAGAAATTTTTATAAGGTTAAAAATAGTTAGTTTTTATTGATATCATATTGTTATTCTTATTAATTTGCGTGCTATAACATCAACATTTTATCAGTTTAATAAACCAATTATTCTTTGATGTAATCGATATTTAAGGGGCAGCAACTTTCAGTTTTATTTATGAGACCAATTTATCCTTAGTGAATATATGCTAATATCCATAATGTTAATAATGTGCATGAAATCTGTTATTACATAAGTACCTGGTGTACAAATTACAACAATATAAGATTATTTTCTCTTAAGTGGGTCAAGTCATTTGTGGGCTACCTTGGGAGCTACCTTCTGTTTGGAATGTGGACTTGACAGTCAACATGTGACTTCAGTGAGCTGGGGCATAAGATTGTGTTAGTGGGGTCCAACTTGTGTGAATGTGCGGGGCGACTTTTGCTACGTATGCAGACAGCAATTTGATTAAACAGTGTATCAAACTCAAAACAGAAATATTATATAATCTAAGTAATACTTTTACGTCGCTCATTTCTACAATACATACAAGTGTTGCCACAATCAAAATTAAAGTCCAAGCTACCATTAAGGCTAAAATCCTTTTCAAGTTGATCAAATCAGGATATCTGTCGTTTTTCTCAGGATCGATAAACATCTCACGTAGCTGATTTGCTGTAGCATATTGAGCAATGTAGTCCCACCATTCAATTATTCCTGATTCTCTTAGACGCTCACTGGTTTGAATCATCCAGTGCCGATTGACCGTATGTATTACAAAGTAGTATGGCTCCATATCCATTTCTTCTAGCACATAAAAGCATTCAATATTATATGGTTTAGCTGATATTCTGAAATGTGGCAAATACCAATCCTTCGACCTAGCCTTGCCCTTCCAGGATGACTTTAGGGTGACCCAATCCGTTAATGTTAAATATACTTTTGTTTCATTAGGATATCCCCCTAACATTGAAGCATTGGTGTGCCAAAAAGGCCACCAATTTCCAAAGGTAAATCCTTTCCCTAAAAATTCATCTGTTGTATCAAACGGCCTCAGTTCTTCTTTCACAGTAACCATGCCAGTAATACTTGAACCGTAAAGAAAAAAGAATGTCGCAGCCCCTACAGCCAATACGAAATAAATCTTCCAATCGCGTTTGGTATTTGGTGTTTCAAGGAAAAATGACTCTAAAAACGCCTTCACATTTACATTGCCACTCATTATGGATACTAAAGCTGCGCAGGTAGCCCAGCAAATCGCAAGTAACGTCCAAGTTGGCTCCGTAAAAGCTGCTATCCAAACATTATAGTCAATTGAGCTTTTTGGGTTGTAACCGTCCGGGTAAACGCAGTAGTACCAGACAGATCCTGAGACGAACTGTAAATATAAAGTTGAAACAATGTTTCTAGCAGCAGTTAAATCTATGAACTGCTGTATAACGTAATTAGATGTGTAGTCATTAGAGGAATATGAAATGTTGTGTTCTTTGCTTAGCTCAACTGCTAGCATTTGACTAGCCCAACAGCGATAAGCCTTTTCTAGGAGATCATAACGTCTCGCTTTATAAATAAAATCACACAGAAATGATTTAGACTTGCTGTTTTGTATCAGGAATGGGCCCCTGAAGTTAATGGAAGCCGGGATTTCGATGTTGTTGCCGAACCAGAAGAAATTTTTATGGAAATCTAACACTTTGCCCGTATCTGCAAATAGTTCTGTAAAATCTTTGTATGTGGTGGGAACACCAATTTTGCAGAAATGGTTACAGTAAATGTGAAATCTTAGCGGCAGCTGAGATACAGCAAAAAGTTTTAAGGCAGGACTGTTTCTGTAGAAATCGTTCTCCATGTCCTCCACAAATTGTAGCTTTTTGTGTAGACATTGTTCAGTAGTAAATGCCATATGTGAATTTTTAAATGTCTTTAAGTTACTTACAACCATTAGTACTAAAGTATCAGGGCTATTCATCAAATCTTTTGTTGCACTGACAGCATTTTTAGAAAGAAGAGATTCTAAGGAGCAAGTATCGACAGGTACAATAATCACTGGTGTTGACTGACTGTTGTACTTTGCCATAGACCAAACCACCTGGCTGGTGTAGGAAGAGTTAAAAATTAATTGCGTATGTTCTAAAAGGCGTGGGTACAAAATCTCTTCTTGAGTTAACTCCATTCCATGATAAATGTAAGTTGCTGAAAGTGTCGAGTCGATTTGTTTCAACATTGAATCCAAATGTATGTGACAGGTTGAAGTAACAATGCAACTCAAAATTATGCTTAAACGTATCATTGTGCAGTTGAAAAACATCTTTGGTTTTAAAATATAAACTTTTAAGTAATATACGTAGGTTTCGGAATGTGAAACAATGGGAGGCAAAACCATACGTGGCTTAATGCAGTGCTCAAAACAGTATGTAGAGCAGCTTGAAAATATTGATTGCTGCTGTTATCGTTCCAAAAATATCGTTCAAAGCGCGTGCAAAATGTTTTCTAAATTAGAAATTTTAATAAATCCATCATCACTACATATAAATGAGGTGGCGTACATGATGAAGTTGTTCTTTTAACATCAACAACAACATCTTTTAACATAGTTCCCTATGTGCTTGAAAAACATGTTTTATGAAATAAAATAAAGCAGAATAATCGTCTGAGAAATTTACAGAAAAATCTAGAATTATGAATAGGATTAGTCTAGCCCTAATACCTTGTTAGCAAAACGCTGTGAACAGATTGGCTAAACATTGAGTTAACTATAGGTAATCGTTTAGCATACACTATAAAGAAAGTGCTTGCGAATCGAAAGTTATCGAGCAACATTATAAGATTTGATTTAATTGTACAAAGGTAAGTAACATGATTAGACAAAACGGTTAACAGATGAACATAATGATTGGATTTTTATTTTTATTTTATTTAAAAAAAATAATAAGTATATAAGTAAAAAAACAAGAAAGTCTATCGACATAAAAATATGACAAAAATATCCGCATGGATAATGCCATCCTCTGATCAGAATTACGAAACACGTCAAAGAATTAAAGATTTAAGATTCAGTGTTGTGAATATGTGTTTGTATTCCGTTTTGCTTATCCTTTACTTCAACGGTATAAATTAGGCTAGAAGAACCCGTAGTCTACGACGGGTTTTCACTTATTGTTAGTTGGCTAATAACTTCGCAAAAATAGACCCGGAAAGAAAAAGCAATTATTGGGTATTTTAACAGGCATGGGTTTATATATTCAAATGAGAACGAATGTAAGCTTTAATAATTTTATCCCGCTGGTTCTGCTTTCGTCATCTTTTTTGTTTTTAATATCTTTTTTTTCGTGAAAATCAATATTTTATGTAAAGCTCCATTTTTAAACTAGATAAAATATTAGATGCTTAAAAAAGTAATGCGGAAAGAAATACAAATATTGAATAAAAATGAATATTGAAAATAAATTCTGGTGTTCATACATGCTATTAATTTAGATGTAATCTGTCTTTTTATAAACATGTAGCTTCTTTTCTTTATATATTTTTCTTCTTATATTCTTTTCTTTATTAATATACTTCTTTCATGAGGAAACAAAAAACATTTTTTCCAAAACAATTTATAACACAATCAATTTTGAGAAATCGGAGTGAAACCTGTATGCGGATCCTGGCTAAATTTTAGTGTATATACAGAGAGCAATTTGATTGAAAATAGTACAATACATAAAATAGTATTCTTAAACAAATTAAATAGATTAAATAAATAGCAATGAATTCGTTTGAGAATTTTCCACCCCACAATCATTTCTACAATGCAGACAAGTGTTGCCACAACCAAAATTAAAATCCCAACTAATATCAAGGGCAACATCCTTCGAAATTTGATCAAAATTGGATATCTGGTATTTTTCTCATTATCAATGTATGCATCCCCATCATGATTTGCTCTATATAGAGCTAGCTCTCTCCACCAAACATACAATCCAGATTCCCGTAACCGTTCACTTGTTTGGATCATCCATTGTCGATTCACCGTATGTATGTCAAAGTAATATGGCTTAATGTTCTCTTTTTCTCGAACAGAAAAGCACTCAATATTATATTTCTTAGCTGACTTTCTATATATTGGTAAATAGTAATTAGTCCATCTAGACATTGCCTCGAAAGACGATTTTTTTGCTACCCACTCTGTTAAAGGAAGCCTGGGTCCTGGTCCACACATTGGGTCTATATAAGTGTAGTAGCAAGCGAACCACGGTCCTCGAGTGAATCCATTTGCGAAAAATTCTTTCATTGTAGCAAACGGTTTTAACTTCTCTATGTCTGGTCTAGTAACCTTTCGAGTTGAATTTATTTCATAGAGCGTAAGGAGACTCGTAGCCCCAATAATCAATACAAAATATTTTTTCCAGATCCCTTTTAGATTTGGTTTCGCAAGATAACACAGAAATGCCTTCAAATTTACTCTTCCGCTCATCATAGGTATTGAAACCGAACAAGTAGCCAAGCAAAACATTAGCAAGGTCAAAGTTGACCCAGTAAGTGGGGCTATCCAAATTTTAAGATTTTTTGGGATGTAGTCTTTACTGTAAACGCAGTAGTAACGGGCCTGTCCCGAGTAGAACTGAAAATACAGAACGGAAACATAATTGATATCCCATGTTAAGTCTCCGTCCCTCTGATAAAGGAAATTAGGTTGGTATTGGTAACTTGAATATGAAATGTTGTGAACTTTGCTAAGCTCAATTGCTAACATTTGACCCTCCCAACAATAAAAAGCTGTTTTTAGAAGGTCATAACGTCTCTCTTTGTAGATGAAATCACACAAATAGTTTTTAGATTTGCTGTTTTCTTTCATGAAGTCGGTCGACTCTTTAATGTTAGCAGGTATTCTTAGGTTGTTACCAGACCAAAACAAGTATTTGTGGAAATTTCTAACTGTCCCAATAACTGCGAAAATTGCTTTAAACTCGCTGTACATCCTGGTAATTCCACTTTTGCAGAAATAGTTGCAATAAATATTAAATCTGGGCTGCGGCTGAAATTCAACAAAGAGTTTTAAAGCAACACTGTTTCGAAAGTAACCGTCTTCTATGTCGTCTTCCAGCTGTGGCTTTTTTTGTAGACATTGAGTTCCTGATTCCGCTCGCGAGCGCTCCATTGACTTCACATTGAAATCTCTTATAACTATTAGCACAATCGTGTGCGCACTACTCAGAAGGTATTTTGTGGCACTGAATTTGCTGTATCTAGCAACCAAACGTTCATAAGAGATGCATACAATCTCAACTGGTGCAATAATCACTGGCGTCGTCTGAGTTGCGTATTTATAAATAGACAAAGGATATTGGATTCCATTGGATTGATTGAAAGTAAACTGTGCATGTTTTAGGACGCGTGGGTAGGAAATTTGCTCTGGAATTGTTTCTAATCCATGGAAAATGTAAGTTGACGAAAGTGTAGTGTCGACTTGTTTCAAAATTGACTCCAAGTCTACGATGCAAGTTGACCTTACAATACAACTGAAAAGTATACTGAGACGAATCATTGTATACTTTGCACACATTTCATGGCTTAAAAGTAATAAACTTTGAACAAATTATCGCAGTTAAAAAAAAACAGTGGGAAAACTAAAAGTAAATTTTACGTGGTACGGTATACGATTTAGACAGATTAACTATGTGCTATGTTGTACAAAGTATTTTCAAAATTAAAAAATATATAAAAGTACTGTCTTATGGTTATGTAATGTTATTTAAATAATTTTTGTTGGATTTTAATGTACTTGTACGATTGAATGTATTTCTTAGATGGGGCAAAACAATCGCTTAATTTTTACTAACACCTTTTGTCGTCCACGCACGAGCCCCAGTTTTTTTCTATTTTTGTTCCGTAAACTTAGCGGTTTTAAAATTACTACGTCATAAAAACACTTTTTCTGATACTGAAAGTATTTTAGAAAATATATGTATAAAAAATTATATTATTATATCTATTACTATTTATGATATTATAACAAGTGGAAGTGAAACCTAATGTTAAACTTTTCTAGTGGTCGAGTATTTCCATTGCGAGTGGCATCATGCAATTATGTCACTAAACTTGTATTGTTTAAAAATTGTAATATCTAAATCGGAACCAAGAATTATATATATCTTTAAATTCATATTTTAGTGCAGTAAAATATTTCAGAAACTAAGAAAAACTGTAACTATCTTCACAACAATCTCCCACAAACATGTTTTAACGAGCCGTGTACAAGCATTGACCGTTTTCTTTCCTCTGCTACACTCAAGCTTTAAAGCCGCTTACAACAGTCACAGTATAACAAAACCATGTCATGTCATGATGATAAAAATATCCATAAGCCAAACAGCATGCACTAGTGCGATGCTCCTTTGGACACATGTATGGTTATTGTAATGGAGTGGCGTATTCGCCTTATTTTAACTAAACATACATTCCACTTTTCACGTGGAGATAAATTTGTCACCTACGTATAGGCTGGGAAAATATTCAAAACACGCAATCTTGTATGTGCGTCGCCTTATGTATTTTTAACTTGGTAAAAACCAGTTATGCTGTGAAACTAATTATCTTTTAAGAAAAAATGTGTAAACAAGTTATGTGGCCAACTTATTATATTTTAAGAAAATAAGAAAAAACAAGTTATGTTACCAGTTAAATATATTTTAAGAGAAAGTAAAATCCGATTCTGAAGTTTGTGCACTTTATTTGAAAAATCATATTTCATCATAGGCATAACGCAAACTCGTAAACAAACAAGCTTATGCACATTAGAAAGCGCATTAAAAATTCTTTAAGATAAGCTATTTCGATGGAATACAACTATGCTTTTACATGGATTTAGCAGTAGTTCAAAATTTCCAAAAAATTTCTTATAAAAGTTATAATCGGTTGTGAGTAGCAGCACATAGTCAAACTTACTTGACATACTTATACGCGCATTTTGTAGCGCGTTTTCTAAGCTTTCATTTTGTATGTCAGTTGTCAAAAATAAACTGCTTCCGTAAAATATATAAAAAAAGCCATCAATTTCAGTGGACAGAAGTTTCTGAAAGAGTACGGACCTCTTGTGAAGCACCTGCGACCACGTATTTAATTTCATGCCACCACGGTCATCAGCAACATGTATGCATCAAGTTTAAGGTGAGCATATTTGTCCGGTATGTAATTTAAATAGCAGCCATGTTTCCTCATGGGAAGCCTTCAGATTAAAAGCTGGAACAGCAAGTTATGAGCTCAGTCAGTATAGCTGCAAACTTGTGATATTTTCTAAGACTTGGAGAAAATTAAATTACATATGATTTAGAGATGGCAAGGAACCAAAATTTTGTGGCAAGAAGGGTTGTGTTACCAATATTAACGAGTACATATTGTGGTTTTAATACATAACTGCTGAAAACATGCTATTATGCTGATATATAATTAAATCGATTAATGTTTGACTGTCTGCCGTTTCATCTGTCTGTCATTAAGATTTCTACCTTTAATTTTTACGGACTCGTCCCACAGTTTTGTTCAACTTATTTATAGTCAAAACATTTATTCGCATTCTAAACAAGTAGTCAAGATTTTTTAAAGGAAATACCATCATAGAAATTAATTGGTATTGCTGGCCGGTTGTGTAACGTAAACAGTTATTAATATTTTTAGAGTACTTCAATGTGCACTCGTAATGTTGTATGCTTACTGGGCAGCAAAACAGTTTAGAATTATTTGCAGGTTGTCACAAAAACTTTGCACATGGCTCATAACCTATTAGGTTTTAATTTGGGTAAGTCTCAAAGATTAATAATTTTGTCAAGAATTTTTACAACGATTTTTTCTTAAAGATACTTGACATAAGATAAGTACTAAACATTTAATTACAGTATGTCTGTGCTAAACTTCAAAGTTCAAGTGGAGTAGATTGAAATTTTCAACTTTACAAACTGTTTAATCTAACTTAATTGTGTTCTGTCTGGTTAATCTAAAATCAATTAATTTACCTATCATCCAATTTAAAACGAATTTATTTTCCCGTCAAAAGACGGTAAACGTTTTCAACATGAAAATTATGGTTACGTAAATATCTAAAACAATCTTTGATCTTACTTACTTTGATCTTAGTTTTCCCAATTAAAGCTACGGTTTCATACTTTTAAACTGTAAGAAATCAAGAATATTTTTGTCGATTAGATTCAGATTTGATCTACAAAATATGCACCTAAATATGCACTGTCTGCCAATATACCAATACTCAATTTTCAAATACCGTACCTAATAACATTCAAATTTCAAAGCGAAAAAATAATTGGAAACTTAAGCTTCAATTTTAAAATCCTGTTTAATCGAATTCAAACGTGTGCTGGTCAACTTAAATTCAATCTATTATACCACTCGATCAATCAAAAATTTAATTTAGTTTGATTACAAAAGACGGGTTTATTTTTTCATGTCGTAACTCCGGTAATGTCAATATCCCAAAGCACAACCTATATTTAGTATGATATCAGTTGTCACAGTTATAGCTAGCTATGTTTCAAAGTTTTAAGTTGTAAAAACCCAGTCGTATTTTTGCAAAAACCACAAAAATGTCTCAACAATCCCCCGTAACACCATTACTTTATCAAGCCTTCCAACTTTACAGGTACACATACGCACTAATTCCTCCATTCGTTGGAGACATAGTTATTAAGGATAACGGAAACGTGAAAATCAAAAGTTACAAAGCGACAGATAGCAAGCTTCATTTTCTCTGGCATGCTCTTATAATATCTACTTTTTACATAACGAAAAACTTAACAATGTACATACTTTTACAGAAACTGATTAATCCAAAAAGTAATGATTTGAAAATTATTGAAATAGTAATCCTTATAATTACGTTCTCATCTATACTCTTTTTATTTGCATTAGTGAAAATATTTTATAAGATAAACTCATTACTACCATTCCTTGACAGCTTTATAGACACAGGATTATTCGAAGGTAAATATTTATTTATTTGTATTTAATAAAACAATTTTTGCATAAATAAGTTTATAACATTATACAAATTGATTTATTTAAGGGCTCGAATATCAAATCGTTAAACATGAGACAGACTTTACAGGATTTTTTATGAACGACTTAATTGTCGGTATAATTATATTTGTAACTCCTGTCCCACCAATTGCCATGTTGATCGACATAAATCCAATGTATTCTATCATTAGAGTTCTGTTTCTACCTTCACCTTACTATGTTACTATTTCAAATATTATAATATCGATCCTTGTGACACTGCTTTGGTCTTCGCTGGTGGTCTATATATTCTTTAAATATCTATTTGTAGTAATTTCATACCTACTAGTGGTAACGTCTCACTTGAAAAATCATTTAAAAACACTTGTTCGAACAAATATTTCAAGAAATGAGTTAATAGCCATGTACCTAAGGTGTCGAATATTTGTAATGGTTTATAGAGAAGGGCTTTCAGAATTAGCATTATGTCTTGTAATATGGAGCCAAGTGTTCTTAACATGTCTTGCGTGGATATCAACTAGGTGTCTTGGAATACTTCCGGCTTTTAT
>JAQIXW010001063.1:0-21910 GCA_034700685.1 Willowsia buskii
ATTATATTATTTTTTAAAATGAAATTCACGCTATATTTTATATTTTAATCATTTAATTATTGCTTCATATTTCCAGGTGGAAAATGGCATACGACTCGCGCAATTTCAGGTTCGGAGGATTCTCTGATTCGGATTGAAATAAATCTGCTTGCCAGATGGGGCGGCTCCCAATCTCTCAATTCTACGAAGTCACTCGCGTTCCGCAAATCAGAATGAATTAATTTGACATTTGGCTTTCAACCTCTTAATTTTTTTATGTCAGTGTGATCACCAGTGAAACTTTTTAATAATTTGTATTTTTACTTGTAATTAAAGTAGCTAAAAGTCAACTTGTAATGTGACCCTGCATTTAAATTCACTTGAAGAATTTGTAATACATTCAGTTAAATATATTTTTGTTATTTCAAAATTAATTTTGAGTGAATTTCTAACGCGATGGAAATGATGTGCAGAAAATTTTGGGTATTTGGGTATTATATGTGGCAG
Source organism: Willowsia buskii (assembly GCA_034700685.1). Taxonomy (NCBI): domain Eukaryota; kingdom Metazoa; phylum Arthropoda; class Collembola; order Entomobryomorpha; family Entomobryidae; genus Willowsia; species Willowsia buskii. Next base: position 487 of record JAQIXW010001063.1, read on the forward strand.
TTTATTTATGAGGAGTTTATTGTTTATTTATGAAATCCTTGTTCAGTTCACACTGTAAAAAATGAAATGATTAAAGTTGTGAGTACGGAAAATACCAAATAGTTAAACTCTCTCTTTATTCTAGTGCTAGCTATAATATTCATCATGAACGGTTCCATATTAATTTTATTTGATAGGGCTACCAATTCATATTTTGATTGGAAAACCGTAAATGCTCTAATATTGAAAGGGTCTTTTCATAGGAAGTTTTTATTCCACACTTTTGAAGAGAGAAAAGATTGCCAATAAAATTATTAGAATTACGCTGAATGAATTACACAAAACTCATCCCAAATGCACAGTGAATCGACTTAAAGACGTATTTTTGTTTTTATCCTATCGTCGGGTTATATTAAATGAATTAATATGGATAAAAATTAATGTTGAATAAAATAAAAATTAGTTTTACTGGATATTGTACCTGCCAACGTTTAAAGATAACTAATATATCAATATTGTTTAATTTCTATGGTAGGTTTAACGTAAAAATTAGCATATGTTGCATAATACAGTGAAGTTGACGTTAACCCTTAAGATTGTTCTTCACTTGTCAATTACTTTAAGAGGATTTGTAACTTTATTTAGAGTAGTTTTACAGAGTAAAATTTAAATCGGCATACAAATAAAAAAATCTCCATTAAAACTGCTCTCGGCATATCACGGTGATTAAAGTTGTTCATAAGAAGCCAAATAGTGGGAATTGACAACAAGTCGATTGTTACAATGACATCAAAGTCGCAAGCATTTACCGTCTTCCGCTTACTTAAAAATAATTAATACTTAAAACAATGGGTTTTTTTTCTAAAGTAGATATGTATCAGTTTGATTTTAAGTGATATGAGAGGAATTATAGTCAAACAACCGAGACGCAACACATTTAAAACGTTCTGAGAATCAAAGTAGCGACGCATTTCAGTTTAATTTAATTACATAGTTGGATTCCATTGCGTGCATTAGAAATAAAGAAAATTAACAATTTAATAATACAAATTAATTATTAGTTTTTTCGTGAAAATATGCACACCATTGACACGATTACTTCTTTCCACCCTGTTGTGTATAGAAACAAAATGGGTCAGTGTACCTAAATTTGTATTTCTGTTTTAGATGAATGCCTCACTTAAGCACTTGATAGTGATACCAATTGAAAGGCACACAATTTTATGTATAAATAATCATTCACTTTTTTATGCTTGGTTGGATAAATATCAGTTTGATACTGCAGTTCGGATTTTTCTTTTTACAAATGTTAGGATAACCTTGTCTACAATATAAGTAGACTGTAAATTTATGATGTAAATCTGATATTCTGTAGCCAGTGGGGATTACATAATCACTCATTGTTGAATCTTGTCTATGAAAACTGTCAGTCATTTTATTAAAAAATGTAAAACAAGTTGACACAAAGCCAAATAGTGAGCTGCCATATTGAAACGGAATATAGTCATTTTCAAAAAATAGGTTAATACTAATCTATTTAGATGTGGACATTTTATTATATGCTAAGTGGTATTTCAATCTAATATAATGAAAACCTAAAATGTGGAGAAATCATATATATAATTTAGAAATTCACCAGAAATTAATCCTGGTTATTGTTAGATTAAGCAAAATATTTAACCTATTCAAACTATTCAAACTTTTAAATTAATATTACTAGTGTAGAACTGGTAAGTAAAACATTCTAATTGTTTCATATCACTAAATGTGAAGACTTGTGATTTTTTGAATAAAGAGAGATTCACAAAGTCCCATTTGCCTTATAACGAGTTTTAAATCCAAAAATACGGTACTAAAAACTCTGTTACTATTAAGCAAATCTATCGTTAAAATAAATATGTAAAATGAAACAAGGAATCTCCACACCCGCTTGTAAACGCATAAGGGAAGAAGAAAGTTAATTCTTCATCGCTTTTCTAGGAGGGGTTCGAATATTATTTTGATTTCGTTTCAATCGCAGAGATACATAACACATACCTATGTCACTATTAGCAACTTGATAAGAAATCATGAAATGAACCAATGACTTAAAATTACATCACGTCACTGGAAATCGTCATCATTTAAATAAAATGAAGTATTGCTTTAAAACATTATGAAATATTCTTTTATTATGTTCTCACACTAATCGTAAGTACAGAATGACGCGACAAACGACGACAATCCCAACCTATTGTTTCAGTGAATTTCAAATTGTAACTGTGTAATCCTTAACTGTCTTATAAGCAAATACACGATAAAAAAAGTCCATTAAGTTGCTGAGAATCGTTTCAAACTCGTAGTAACTTTCGCCCGTCTTTTGTCTCCGCCTCGTCAAACATTAACTTAATTTTTCTAACTTGGAGCACCATAATCACTCCAGAGTCAGGTGGAGCGACAGTGGAAGTTTCATTAGAAACGTACAATTGTTTTGTCTCCTGAGAGACATCCGAATCCTCTGCGAGAATAAACTCCTCAGAAGGAGCTACCGAATCCGGCTTGATTTTATTGTCGAGGGCAGGTCCTCCCGCACTTCTACCTAAATGGATTTCACCTCCTAATTCCTGCTGGTGGGAGCCCTCAACAGCAATAACAAATTGCTGGCTAGCCATTGGAATAATTCCGAGGTTCTTCATTGTCAGAAAATCATCATTGTAATCGTATGGCTCATCACTTTCATCGCTTCGATTTCCGCGATTTCCACCAATCGAGAAGTTTATGACATGCGGGGCCTTGGAGCAGTCCGGATTGCTTCCGTTCCCCAACGTCGGGCAGCACATGAAACGAATGCAGTTCATGATTGTCTCGAAACCGCAATCGTGATTGTCGCAACCTCGACATATCATTAATTTTGTTACGGGGGCGACGCTCGTGTTAGTTCCAACCATGGCGTCAGTCACATATGTTCCATGTCCAAAGAAATCATCTGGTTTGACGGTGCCGTTAATGCCGTCGAACCAGCCGTAGTCGCCAAGGAAGTTATTGACCAGTGGGAAATGAGTATTGAGCACTCCAGTATCAATTGCGCCAACGATAACTCCCTCGCCCTGATTACCTCCCAGTGACAGTGATGGACTTTTGGTAATGCCCACATCTCCTCTTTCATTTTCTTCTGGAGTTGAAAGTGTGTAGACGGGAGTCATCTGGATTCTAATAACCTGAGGGTCCTCACCAATCAGCGTGACTATTCCGATATCTGCATCTTTAACCAAGAGCTTGTTGCTGGTCCAATAACTAGTAAAATATGTGAATCCACCTTCTCCACTCCTTCCTGAAAGAAGACGAATGAGGCGCTCTTGCGACTGGTCTGCGTTTTTCTGGAGAGCATCTACTAACGCCTTGTTGTCTATTCTCCGATTTCCAGTGCGTGCTGACTTGGCTGCCTCGAGTGTGGAATTGATACCATTTTTGAAAGAGACAACAACATCCAGTTTCTCTCCAGCAGCTAGTCTTAAAGCCACACTGCGGTCCAGTTTACTTGGTTGGGAGAAGATGAGAAGATAGCATATTACAAATATCACTTCGAAAAGAAGCGAGAAAAAAAATTGTTTCCACATTTAGAATATGTTGATATTTGTACTTTAGAAATTACTTTAGGGGGTAGAATGACAAAATGATGGATCTAAATCTTTTAAGAAAACTTGAATCAAGGTGAAATAAATAAGTTGAATGGCCTTGGAAGAGATATTTGGTCACAACTTTCAGCTTAACTTACAATGGGTGTTGCTCAATGCATGGGCGATTTGTCAGTTTACATTCCTTTTTATTTCGCAACCGAATGTGATAGATAATTGAACTGAATGTTATTGGTTATTTCACAATTAAGGTTTTCAGAGTTTTATTTCAAAGACCTCAGTTATGCTTGATGAATTAACAATGCCAAAAAGCTTATGCTCTTAGAAACAATTTATAAATATACACGCTAAACGTGAGTTAATGAAATCATTTAAAAACAAAATGAATTAAGCTTAAGATAAAAAATATACCCTTAAATGATTAGTAATATTTGTAACTAGGTTTGTATGCAGTTAATAAAACATTAATCAGTGCATACATTAAGCATACAATGATGCCCAGTTTGGTTAGTGCCACATAACTACATTAGTAGTTAGCTCAAAACAATTTAGTGATTCAAAATTATTAATTAAGAAAATATAAAATTACCATTTAAACTGTTTCCTATTATTATGATTGGTGATACTTATTACTTTTCACAAGCATTTAGACTCTTCATAGTATTTTTCCTAAATATTTACTTCATGAGATATAATGATATTAACATTAAAATCAGATAAGCAATTTATTACGCACTCAAATTCGATCTACATGAGCTCTGATGAGTTCTGCCTGTCAGGAAAGCGCTGTCTATAGTGAGCTGCAAAAAAGAGCATTAGAGCTGCAATTTTTCGGTATAGCATTCTAACTGCTAATTACAATTAAAGAAAACTTAACAAACTCGCAGTCGCAATGAATCAATCACAAAATGGAAGAGATGTTTATGATTATTAATTAACTGGCTGGCTGTTAACTTTAGTCGTCCTTCTCTCTAACTTTTCCGTAATTTTAATTGCTAATGTATTCATAATATTGTGAATACGCTTATTAAAGAACACATTTACAAATATTCCAAATGTACATATTATTTTCAAGCTATTTTGTTGATTTCATCAAAAATTGAAATATTAGGTGGATAAGTCATCAATCACAACTACCACTTAAATAAATATCATGAATCCATTAAAATATTAATGGGAAGTGAAGGTAGCCCAGTGTGTGGAGTAGATAGTGTCGTTAGAATATTTTTCAGAGTTTGTATGCACTGTTTATGTTAAAAGTGACGATTTTAGTTTCGGCGGTACGAGAACATGCTTTATATGATTATGGAGCTTGAGACTCTTTTTCGATCCAAATGATTTTGTACACAGTGCACAAACATGTCTGTTCACAGGTTCATGCATGGCAAAATGACTTTTAACTGAAGTGGAGTCAAAAAATGATTTGTCGCACTTAGAACAGATAAATGGTTTCTCTCCAGTGTGCATTCTTAAGTGTTTGTTGAACATATCCGACCTGAAAAATGATTGTTTACAAAATATACAGCAACACATCGCTTCACCAGTATGTATTTTTTTATGTCGCCTTAGATCACGTACTCGTGTGAAAGTTCTTTTGCATACTTTACACTGTCTGTCCAGTTTGATCTCAGGTAGTGTAGCTTTGACGTGAACTCGCCGGTGTTGTGCCAGACTGCCTTTCTTTAGAAATTGTTTGTTGCAGATTGTACAGCTGTAGGATTCTGAGTTGCTTAATTTGATTGTTTCCTTCGGTGAAGAGCTTCCAATAACATTGCAATCTGAGAAGTTTTTTTGGAAGTTGAGGTTATTGTCTTCCATTGTTTTCGCATCACTTATAGTTTCCTTAACTGGTCTGGATGCAAAATATATCCTGGATGATGAACGTGGCTCAACAATGTCCCTTACGCGATTGTCGCCGCTAAAAACGTCCATAAGACTATCATAGTTAATGGTCACTTGTTCGTTTTCAGTACGGATTTGGTTATAATGTCGAGGTGAAATATTTCCACGCTCCAAGTTCACAAGATTAGCTCCCAAGCTCAGGAATGAATCCACTTTCAAAAGTGACGGAGGTTTACTTTTCTCCAACAAAGCATGTTTCTTTTCAATGCTGGCCATGTAGCTTAATATCAAATCTCGAGTGTGTTCATTTTTTGCAGACGCCTTTAACTCTTGGGACACACTCAAGACATCCTCAGTAAATAGTGTATTGAGAAGATTCTGCAGACATTTTGGCATTGTACAAGAAAGCTTATACTTTTCAATGTTTGTAGTTTTTTCCACATGAACAAACCCAAAAGTTGCAGTTTTATCAAGCGTGGCCATCACATAACGTAAATCACTGAGGTTCTCTGGGTTGCGATTGCTTAGACAGGTATTGTTTCCGTTGTCCATGAAATAGCGACACCAAAAAGTCAGCATATACTCAGAAAGTGTGACCGTTGCCACAGATTCAAGGTGATTAATAATAAGGCCAACTTCCTTTCGTAACTCAGCACTTTCTTCACGAAGAGATGAGAAACCACATAGCCAGTTTAGTAATCCGACACAAGACAAGCTTTTGCAATCAGTGGCAATTTGTTGCTTAATTTGTTCCACAGTCAACTTTCCCGCTTTGTTTATTCCCAGACTTTGGTGGAGTATATGAATAATGAGAAGCATTTCCTGAAGTGCGTTTGTAATTTGATCACTCAGTGGTAGTAACTTGCACTCAGTCCTTGGACGGTCAACTTCAACCATGAAATCAAGCTTCAGTATTTTGATGGGGGGATGATAATGAAATCTCTCGGACTGATTGGTCCACGTCACAATGTTCTTCCATCTTGGCCATAGTAGGGGCCATGCTTCTCTTACAAAATTTACTCCCCGGGAGTCCACTTTAAGACGCAGTTCTGGGTCCTTTTCGACATTTTGTTTATAAAGTCGGTCAACTGTCTCCACAATGGATCTTCCTCTTTTCCAGAACTTTGTGAGGGGCAGGACTTTATCAGAGAGGAAATTATCTACGAAAAAGGAGGAAGTTGTTTTTATAATGTAGACATGCGGCAGATAAACTTCCCAAGATGGAATTGCTTTGATGGAAGCCCCACGTTTGAGATTGGAGATGAGTCGCAGCTGATCCCCGGGCTCATGTATTGCTTGATATGTTTCCCCGAATTTTGGTCGTAGTATCTGCCTGACATCTTTACAAGTGATGCTTGGCGGAAGGAACCTTAGAGCAAATATAGAGCATTGTTAGCTTAACATTTCGGTTACGAATTGGTGTGGTGTTTGACACGTGAATAAATTTGGTAGCGCGAAAAGATTTCACATAATTTATTAATGAATTAATTTTCAAGACGCGTAATTTCACAAAATTCCACTCTTTCCTCAATATTTTTCACCGATTTCTTTTTAGTGCAAAGCTTCTGCTTAAGAGCCATTTTTGAAAATTTGAACAAGACAACGCCAAATAGTAAATATTTTCTAATCAGTTTCTAAACTCACTGTTTACAAAAATACCATCAAATATTAGTTGCTTCGTAATGAAGACACTGACTGACTAAAACATACTATTTGGTTAATGTACTTATCAATAAATGATGTATGTCTTGTTCAGTGCGTTGTTGATCATGTTTCTTGCAGCTGATTCAAGCACCCCTAAAATCAAGTATGCCTGCTTATCATTGCAATAACGATAGTCTAGTCCTATGAAGTGCGTCCTTGTAGATTCGGTTATCGACTTGGGGACTAATGGTCCTACTGTTGTCGAATACAGATTTTCACTTGTACTCCCTTTACTCTCATTGATTGTGACACAAGAAGTGTTAATAAAAATACTGATATTTTTAATGAGATTGAACTGGAACTCTCTGAGAGTTAATTATCTGAGCTGACAAAGTGTTTCAGGTTGATGATTGCAGGTGAACCTTCCCCCAAGACAACTAATGGCCAGCGTCGTGACTAACCAACTTGGACAAAGATGAGCGAATCTTACATATTATGGCTTTGCAGTTTTTGATTTGTACTAGCAGACTTGCAAATGCAAAAGCTAACCATGCAAAGCAAAAGCCAAATGCAACCAAAAAGGGTTGATTTTGGTTTATCAATGCATATTACATGTGTAAAAATTTGACAAATCTTTCAGCAATAGTAATAAATGATCAATATTTATTGTCCACTTTCAACGAGTTTCAGTGCTGTTCAAAATCACATAATGTGTCATTTTATTTCATTCATTTTCAAACTTTTGTGGCTGATAGCAAAAAAAGTCAGAACTATGTTCGCACAAGCCATTCGAAACCCAATAAAGATCCGAATAATAATCTATGTAATCCGAAGATTTAACTCTGAGGGCTCATGCTTTTTCATGCATTGCCATGAACTTCTCGAGTGGGAGTAAAAGGTTCAATATAAGCTGTGATTTTCATGCAGGAAAAATTAACCAGTTCACAAAAGTCATGTACATATATTCTAAATGAAAAATGCATTGAGAATGAGAGTGCATTTTGTCACGTTGTTGCTGGCTGTGAGTATATGAACCTTGTTCCTCTTGCAAAACAAATTTGTGTGCCTGTCTATTACACGCATTTTGAAAGCTCCGTTTTAAATGGCATTTTTTGCCATTTTGCCATTCTTGCCTACCTGCTGACCAACTACATAGAGATCCATTGAGGTATATTAGTGCTACGCAGAAGCCTTTTTTAACTTGGTGCGACCAAGAATTCATCAAATACTATTACTCCATATTTACACATTTATTGTCTCACATTTTAAATGATATTATTAACTTTCACAATGCTTTGTTTAAAAAGTATAAACCCATAAGCCATGACACATGTAAACCCCAACACTTACTTTACTTTACGCAAATGCGTTATTTCTAGAAAACAGTGATCATATGTAAGTTCGATGTAAAATAGTTCTAAAAGTACAAGAGAGAAATGTAAATGCATGTAACTCAGTAAATTACATATATCAAGTATAGAATATAAGTCACTGACACGACATTCTTAATCCAAACGTTCCTATACTCATAATAAATACTCATACACATACTCATAATAACTCACACCTTATAATTGAGTGATATAAACAGCCTTAACAAATTAGCAGAATAATCTATAGTCTATAATATCAAATTTGAAAACAAATACTAGTCGGTAGGCGTAAACGAAGAGATGCATCACACAAACAGGAATAATGTAGGTACATGCATACATGTTACCCAACTACTCGCCAAAATCCACGCGTCATTTGAGCAATCGCGCGACTACCACCAAATCAAATAACAAATCTCAAAACCTGTCCATAATCTTGAAACGAGGAAGAAATGCTAAAAGCAGAGCTGGGCTGCTCCAGTTTGACGCATGCTATTAATAATGAAATTGTAAATATGTACATAAAATTGGGCAATCGCCTTACATAAAACTAATTAACAATTAACAAATATCATACCTCAACTTAAAATAAAATCAAACAATCCACAATATTGATTAAGTTGACGTTGACAAAAATTGATCAGTCACAAAGTGCTTTGAGGATACACATAAGATATACTTAAATAAGCCATGCATCTTGAGGTGCATGTGAATAATACACTGTATTGGTCTGAGCCTGAGCAAAGTTTAGATTCACAGGAATTCGGTTTGATGCGGAAGCTGTAGAATCGTTGGAGGACGCTGGCGCTGCAGCCGCTCACTGACAGCAGTACCGGACAGGGCTGACGTCGTTGAACAATCCGTAGTGTTCTTAGAATTTGAAGCCATCGGTTCCTGCAATTCTTCCACAGTACCAATTGCACAATACCGATTCCCCCAAAAAGCACTGCTGGAGCCATTGTTAGTTCTGTTACGTTTAGCGGATTTCGTTTTGATGGCGTTGTCGTCAGCCACACGCCTTCGACCAGTTGCCTCAATTTGAGTAGCACCCTCCTTGTTTTTATGGTCAGTTTCCGCTGTTTTCCGAGAGACCGTTTCATTTTCAGTTGGGCCAATGTGACTGCTCAAACCTAAATTAAAAAAAATAAAGCAAATTTTGGACACATGCCAGTGCATACATTACTGCTGGCAGCCCTTGAAGTAAATTGGTGAGCTGTAGAGACAATATATGGTTTTTGTCTCACTTCGTCCTTTTGTTTACACTCTTCAATTTTTGTTCTTTCGTCTGACATGAGTCACTCTTTATAAAACCAACACAATATATCACGTCTTATATTGGCAGTGTCACATTACCCCCATCTCCCGTGATGATAATCTGATCACACCCACTTTCTCATAACAAGATATTCTTTCCCCTCCAATCATACCAGTTTACAATCTCCAGTAAAATATCACATCACGTCAAAGCTAACCAATCTCCTTGCCTAAAGAAGGCAACCACTTGCCTAAAGATTTTTTTCTCTCTAGGCAAAATGATGTAGGTGCAAAAGTCAAAAAATTGTTCATCACGCATGCAACATGGTCTCATTTTCCCCCGAAAAAAGGCTACCACACTACCACCATCATAACTAGTAGTGTTTGTTATGTGCGTAGCCGTAGCCAGAGGAAAAACGGAACGAGTCACGTATCACGCTCCCCTCACCGTATCACGTGCTCATCATTGACGTCCATGTATGTAGTGTCTTGTGTGTGGCTAGCGTAGCAGTAAAAGCCAATATTATCTAATCAAAATTGGAATAGTACGAACAACGTGAAGGGGGCCTTAAACGTAGTCAACGACAAATGACAAAGAGCCTGATGACGAAAAACGAGGACAATGATGCCGTGTAGTATAAATTCGTTGTTGCCGTTGCAGCAGCAGTTGGACGACTTGGATTCCCCTGTTTATTTTTTACGCCTACAAGTCCAGAGTACTCTGAATGCATCGTGTAGAAGGTACCATGATAATAATATTAGGAAATTTTGAAGAGTTACCAGCTTGGGGCCAATGAGTGACCTTATTTCATGAGAAAAACTAGCTTGAAGCTAGAAGGCAGAAGTGGCTGGCAGCTGAGGCTGTTTCATCATCATCCAAGACAAAGTAGAAAAATAAGTAGTAGACTACAGAGACAAATATAGAGTGGAGGAGACAAATGGTAAAAGGAGCAACAAGAAAAGGGATCTTTTACAATAGGACGGTTACCTCAAGCAACAACAAAAGCAACAGAGAATTTCAACTTAAAAAATCACCTCTACTGTCTATATAGGATTCATCATTGATCACCTTGCGTTGCGGTACAGTGCCAGTACTTATAATGGATGGATTGATAAGAAGATCTGGCTGGGCTTTAAAGCGATAATGTTTGGGAAAAAACAAGATATTTGAACATTTCCATAAATAACATATGTATTGGGTATCATTGTTCGTTATTCATCATCGACCATCACCAGCTGGAATTGTGTTGCATTTCACTCTCTGTTTTTTTACAGTACACGATGAAGAATAAAAAATTGTACAATCGTCTTGCTGTTGAAGGCATGTGAGCTCGTATACATAAAAAATGATTTATTGTAATTAAGACAAATTAAATGAATGTGAAATTCATAAATGAGTTTACTACAAACAACGACAAAATCAATAGTAACCACACAATACAAAAGTTTAACAATTACACATTTACATAACATCTGTTACTATATCCCTAAATGATAACCACTCTCATCCCAGTCCAAGTTATGCAGCTTGCGAGTGTCATTTTTTGCGTGTCAAGTTTCTTATTTCAGCACCGCGCTGTAAATGTAAACAATAATTATGTAATATGTAATTATGGTAACTATACTTCGTCATAGACTTCATTCGGCTTTCCGTTTGAATATTATATATATATATATATATATAATGTAACAATGGACATGGATTTATTATCAGAGGCCAAGAAATATGCACGCAAATCTTTACGTCAAATCTCTCACAAATCTACACAGAATAAGAAGGAAAGCCAATTATTAATTTTTGGGCTCCATTTGACGCGAGAGCAAGAGACCCACCACATGTTTTGTCCATTTTCTGGACCTGTAAGGGCTTCTTGAATTACTATTCCAGAAAGCAAACAATGCCAAACTTTGTCAGTTTGAGTACAAAACTCTTGAAAAGGTAAGGATGGAAGCAATGCGGCAAGGTTTTATTACAGTCAAGGTTATTACATTATTTAAATCCTGTGATAAAAGGCCAATTTCTAACTCCCGTAAGTTGTCCGGGATGAACGTGCCATCCCGTGGACTCGAATCCATGTGAATTCCAGCTTTAATTAAACCATCTTCGTCTCCAGACAGTTGACGTAATCCCTAAAAACAACACGTGAAATATAATTGCCAGTATTTCATACATTTTGCGTCCAGTCAAACTCGACAATAGCTATCCAGGCTATAATATATAATTTATAATTTTTTTTTACTTTTTTGGAGTTCTGGGACACGCGATGTGGAGCTTTGTTTAATAGGTAGCCCTGTAACTTGTTCACGATGATTTCAATGATTTCAATGAATGTGTAAACCGGCAACAACAATCTCATACTTTTCATACCTCAAAGTCTGTAGTGACTATTTTGCCATTATGCATAAAAATGAAATGCAAACCATCTCATGTGGAACATATATCGATGCAAAATCATGCAAAATATAATATAAAAGGAGAGAGCGTATTACTACCATACTGAATGCGCATTCAATTCCCAATTTAATGCATAATGCATTCTTAGATAAACTAGTTCTATTCCTTTCCGAGTCGATCAGCTAAACCAGATTATTCATGCCGAGCTTGCATTTACGAAAATCTTGACAATATGATGCATGTAAACTGCATAGTTACGTTAAAAATTCGTTATAAATAAACGTTAAAAAGCCCAGTTAAATGCTCAAGCAAGGTTTTCTGAAGCGGTCAATTAGGCTTTCAGAAAAGGTGTCAAGTGCTATAGGGTTCCATTCGAAAAAGTTGATGACCTCCAAAAGAAAGGGGAACGGGTCGACCTAGGAAGCTGAAAATCAATGGGGTTCCTCCATTTGGCCAGAGGAACATGGGCACAAAATTTCAACGAAATCCATCGTAGCGTTCGGGAGATGGCAATCGTGTCCACAGGAGGACACACAAACATTACGAAGTAAATAATTGCTTTCGCACATGGTCAAGCGGTGTATGAATAGTTTGGTAGATAAGAAAGCTCACGTTTCCCACGCTAGTCATTCAACCACGCTGGCTTATTGAGCTCCCACTCCTTTCCCTTTTCGTATCCCGCTTTAATTACAAACGAGTAGACTACTTTCCCTTGGCTTCCCTTGGAACTTTAACAGCATCACCGTCTCGTTGCTACAAATCGCTACTTGCCCTACTACGCTATCGCTCAGAGCAATTCAACAGGTTACACATGACGATATGCGAGGTTAATTCCGTGCTACAACTACGACAGCCTAATTAGTACAAACTTACAAAAAAATTATGCTTATGCATTTGTTAACGCGTAAAAACCCATTATGAGCAATGTGAGACAGGAAACCAATACCCTCAAAAACATATATTATATATTATTATTAATTACTTGCCAAATTACAGTCAGAATGGATATCTGACGAGACACCCGAGAGTGTTCCATCAGCCATCTCAATAATCTCGTCACCTCTTTGTCCACTAGCAACTTTCACCACACCCACTGCGACATCACCCCGCAACAAGTCAAATCTATCCACAGAGTTGTCAAGACGTTCTTCAGCTTTACGCATCATACTTTGAAGAATTTCTTCGACTTCATCTTCTGGAGGTGCATGTTCCACAAACGACTTGTCAACCTGATCAAACCACTCCGCTTTTTCCAATTGAGGTGGCATCATCGTTCTCTCCAAAACAACGAAAGAAGCAGAAAATTCTACTCACACACAGAAAGAAAATTGTGCGAAAAAGGCGAGCGCCGAATCTTATCTATTCCAAAACACACACACTCTCTCCCTCTCTCTCTATTGCCCTCTCACAAAACCAGACCAAATTGAAAATTAAAACTTGTCTTTTTGCGGTCAAGTGTAAAACACGACTGAAAACCTTAGGCTACACATAACATGGAGAGCACAGCAAGATTTTCTCCACTTTTTAACTTCCAGTGAATAAAACAGGTTTTATACACCATGTTGTATTTACCTACATTTTAGACAGAAAAACCGAATTTAAGGGGCAACAACAACACGACATGCGTATTCAACATGCGTATTTTGGTTGCACAACAAACCTTGGTTACCCCAACCTCGAAAGATAAAAGAATAACAGCCGGTGCAAGACCAAGTGAGCAGTGTGAAACTGGAACCGAATCTGTAGTAGTGTCAGTCATATATTATTAATAACAATAGCAATGGTATCAGCTACTCGAATACAGAAAATGCCAGGTTGTATACAAAAAGAATACGAACTAATATTCAAAGCGTTTGTTCAACTAAACAATGATTTCCTTTCCACGATGATTCATTATAAATAAAATCATGCTTCGTTTCTTTTGAATGTTTGATGTGCTGAGATATTTGACAGACAATAAAAATAAGTGCATGCTGTATAACCATGCTCACCATTCTTCAACCTACCATTTTTATGAAATATTCAATAGAAAACCATACAAGCTTACTTACTTACTGTGTTGAATAGAATGAGCCCAAATAGAACAAATTGACGAGAGCAACAAGACAAGATATATTTGTCCCGTTCTGACGAGCAATAATTTGTATACCGCTTTTCTATAACGGTTTTCCATAATCTCCTCCGGCATTTTTGCATTGAAAAGTCCTGAATCATTGGTAATAGAGGGGCTTTTCTGGCATGGAAGTATTATAAATATCAGTTCACTTTTTACTAGATGAAAAATCTAAAGCTTTCTTTTGCTTATGAATTTTATATTCCCAACCAATTAAGCAAGTATATCTTGGCTCAATTTATGATTGTATGGGAGCATATTTGCCCATTTTTGACAAAAACAATGAAGCAATCCATTCTGGACGAGCTAAAAAGGATACAATTGTATATTGATTTATTAAAACGAAGAGAAACGCGAATAAAGATAACAACTTTCTGCTATCTGTCTGGTTGAGAGAATCATAATGAACAGGGGGTATACATACATGCTATGCTTGCAAGTACAACACGTACCAGTGCAAGCTAACCATTCCTAAAGTGAATAAACATGATCCCAGAGGATACCGAGCCGGCTACGAGCCAGCAATTTGTTGAACAAGGAGCGTCTTCCCTCCCTTGACGGCAAAACTCTGCTGTGAATGCTGACAATCTTGAGACGATCTCATCTTTTCTATATCTACTGCACAATGGAGGAGCACAGAATACAGGGGGAGTCAAACGGACACAAATGCAACACAACAGTGAGTCAACAATGCCTTCACAACAATTGGATAGGGTGCAGCTTCAAAGACGATTGGATAATTTGCTCCTCCACTACAAATTTGCTTATGGCAAACTATTTCGAATATTTAGAAGCAAGAGGAGGCAACCAAAACATCCACTCTAGTGCGCAACTCAAAAGAGCGGAATTGTGGTCTCAAAAAAGCATCATAAGATAAGCCTGTGTCCAAGCAGGTCTCAAAATCTTCAGAATTCATTCCTGTCTTCAGACAATTTTTTAAAGCTGCTGATATAACTGTGTATGCGTAATTGTAGTTGAGGGTGATATGTAAATATGGGTGAGCAATCAAAATAGTTCAGTTTCGTCTAGTTACCTTGCTTCTTAAATAAAATTACAAATATCCGTAGAATTGTGGTTTCTAGACAAATCTAACTTGTAGATAATTATTATTGGTCATGAGTATGAAAATTAACTTTGCATTTTGGGAAGAATATTTCTTTTTTTATTGCCAGCCGTTTTAGCTTTTCTATTTCAAATGTATGTACATACAATTTGTTACTTCATTTACAATAAATAAACATTAAATAAACATTTACATATGAATGGAGAACTGACTGAAAGAATAAGTCGCATTTGCAAACTGCCTTTTCGCTTGCTCAAAATTATCTTGTGCGGGCGTTAGCATTGATCTCACACTGTGCCTGCTGATCTTCAAATGTGCTGCTGTGAGTTTGCTTAGAACTTTATGGAGGACTGGAGTAAAAAATGAAGATGTTACATGTTAGATGAAAAATGATGATGCATAAAATGTAATTGTGATTGTGTAACAAGTTCAAAACAACCTTAACAACTACATACGTTTCTCAACGTAATGAAGTTAGCATTAGAAGACATTAGTTAGTTAGTTAGTTAGTTAGAAGACCCGCAGTTGATTATGATTAACATATTCGAGGAAATCGTTTATATTTCATGGAATGAAAAATCTCATTTTGCAGATTGGCACGTATCTCAGTCAGGAGGATCATAAGAGGGATATGGACTTCGCTTTATGAAAATAATACGTTTTTAAGCGATATTCTTTAAGGTTCTCATGGAATGCAATGTAGTCAAGTCGCATTTGCTGGAAATAATTTAATAGGTTTATTAGCATTTAACTCACACTGTGACTTGACTGTGGCAAAGACAAAGTAACAGAATAATGCAGTTTTGCATGTCATTAAATATTGTTCAGATTTCCCAATTCTATCCCATTACATTCACGCTCACCTCATCTTCATCTTATTATCTTATTATGTGTGTCCATTTTATGGAGCTATCCTAACAAGAAGAATGCATCATGACAAATACAAAAAAATGCACTAGACCTGACAGCAGATAAATATTGCATTGGTGTATATTTCTTATAGCTTGTGATATAAAACAATGTTACATTATCATCAAATATTAGCTGTAAACGCCAAATTTTAGCAGCATTTATTAAAAGACGTGATAAGCAGAAGAAAAAGTGCAGAAGTATTTGAAGTGCTAGTTTTTTGCTCGTATGACCAACACATTTACATGGCCAATGCTAATTTAATCAGAGTTGGGATGTAGTCAAAATGCTTGATATATAACGAGCAATTCAATCACAAAATCAGAGCATGAGCCGTGGAAGAATGAAAAGTGTTAATCAATCATGTTTATCACCAGAACACTCAGATAAGCCATGATTTTATAAACTTACAGCCCTGGTTAAATAATCAGTGACGCAATATTTTCCTAAAGTTTTACGTGAATTGTACTGTGAAATTTTAGAAATGCAAAAAAATTCCTGTTCAGTTACTTTTTGCACGAATATTTTGAACCCATTTCATTTTTCAAAAAAAAGAATAGAAATCTGCAGCTTTGAGCAGTCATAAAGATATTCAGCGTTGCCATGAAGTCATGGGAGAGACAAAACTATGCAAATAGTATGCATGTTTGCGCTTATACCAACTAGTTATGTTGATTTCATAGAGCTATCCCATATTATATGAAACCTTATGTTCTGTGACAAAAAATGAAAATTACATTAGCCCTGAACAAGTATAAATAATGCAATATCGCCTACCAGTTAGAGCTTGCCATAAAACATGGATGGACAGAAATCCTGCATTAGCAGTAAATGCAAAATATGGCTATTAAAGTTATATTTCGGATGCACAGTTTTTAGAAAAGTGCAACATACGCTGGCAATCTAAATATAATAAGTTTACTTTCCACCTATTTACCTTATATTGTGTATGAGATAGGTGCGTTGGAATTATTTTTGTTACACGAGTGACACAATTGACGCGTATACATATTATTACATTCTTTAGCACAGGATTTTATAAATTAATATAAGATTCACATTCAACACAAAATATTTCGCATTTTATTACAACAGTAATGATCGCTATAACTCATCCAAAATAAATATTGCATTTTGCCATCAATTCTTTTTTCATAAGTTTGGATTTAAAAAGAATTTTGATTTTGTGTAAGGTCGGTGGTACCTAAAAAAAGTAAGGATATCGAGTTACTTCAATGTTATGAAATGCCATATCACTTGTGGTTATCAACTGTTCTACTGAGTTGATGGCTGTTTCCGGTTAAGGATTGCAGTTGCAGATTTTCTGTTCAATGCAAATAAATACCAAATTAATCCGAACACGAGCCATATCGGTTAGCCAATCAGGTTTGAAGAATTCATAGTAATTAGGTAGCGGCATGGAATGATTAATGAATTAATTATATGAATTTTATTCTCTAAGACAAGCTTTTAATGTTGATCACGATGGCGATGGCATATCTTAGGAATGTAATTAAGCTAAAGATTGTGATAAAAACGATTTTTTGTAAGCCATTGGCACAATTTAAAAGCATCGATTGTCCGATAAACAGGAATCAAGTTCATAAATTATCTGGCGGAATTATGACTGGGTACACTTGTCCAGCTTTTATATTGGATGGCTTATCAGTTGTGTTTGTTTGCTTATTTCGAGTGGTAGATTGCAGATTGTTAATAATGCAAATAAATGCAAAATAAACTGGACATAGGACACATCGGTTGACTTGCCAATTGTGTTTAATACTTTGTCAATAATCGTGTCTCGCATAACATAACTCGATTAATAGTAGGTGGCGACAGCATAAAAACGGTTTTTAACTTCAGTAGCTAAGAAAACATTTGCTACTAATAATATTACACAAGAAAAAATTACTAATTTTATTTCAATATCAAACTATGGTAGTACTTCAACCTGTTCCTCTTTCACTGATCGAAATAACCAAAGGATTATGAATTTATATTATATATTATATATATTATATATTAATTTAATATTTGCACAACACTGGATGACCTTTTGTACGTAGTTGTTGAATATACTTTATTCAAAATGCTGGGTTTTTTGCGACATGATAAGAATGAACTTGCATGCCTAACAAAATTTTATATGCGCAATGCTACTCTTATCAGAGTTGAGTGATTTATTTAACAAAAAACGCCTTATTTATCACGAGTCCAAACAATCCAAATAACAAAGCATGCGCCGTATTGTAATGGGAAGTTTTAATTGATCATTTTTGACAAGATACACACAGATAGGCACGAAAAAAATCCTGATTTCATTGCCAACAGCACTACATCGATTGATGCTTAAAATAAAGGACGAAAAAGGAAATTGTTTACTACTCGCTGCTCTAAAGGGAGGGCAACCAGTTGACACCTTAGAACACCTGATTTCCATTGGTGCAAATTTGCAGTTAAAAAGCGATGAAGGCCAAGCTGCTCTGCACTTAGCTGGAGTAAAAGGGAATTTGCAACTTGCCAATTATCTTTTGTCCGTTGGCTTATCTTTGGAAGAAACTGATAAGAAGGGAGACACTCCACTTTTGGCGTCTGCTAGACATTTGGAAATGATAAAGTGGCTTCTTGAGAAGGGTGCCAATTTCAGTGCTGTCAATAATAAAGGTGACACATTTCTACATTTGGCAGCCATTTACATGCTGGATGAAGACGACTTTTTTGAATTATGTGAATTCTTAGTGAGCTCTCAGCAAAAGTTTCCGGATGTTTTCTTAAAACGAAATAAAAATGGCGAACATCCCCTCCACACTCGTTTGAAATGGAAGAAACTTCGACCCAAAGATTTAGACTTGCTTTTGGCAATACCAGAAATGAAAATTAATGTAAGCGACAAGTTTGGAAACAACTTGCTTTTTGCAGCTATAGTGGGTGAACAACCGCTTAAAATTATCGAAATTCTTGTAAAACGCGGAGCAGATTACTCCCATGTAAATCAATCGGGAGAAAATGCTCTTCATTTGGCTGTGCGCACAGAATGTGGATGGAAGGAGGAGGTTATCAAATACTTTCTATCTCTGGGCGTGAGCACAGATCACTTAGATGGCGAAGGAAACTCACCACTTAATATTGCCACCAATATATTGAACATCTACAAGAGTAGCAAATATTCAAGTGAGCAAAGTATAGAATCTGCAGCGAAAAAAGTAGCCTTGTTGCAAGAAAAAACCGTGAGCAACCAAAGTAACGAATAGTGACAAGCAATCAATCATACAGTTAGCACTGTACTTTATCGGGCGCTAAAAATTGAAACTATACAATAATTGTGAATGTGATATAAAATTGCCTGAATATTCACTATAAAATAGAAAGATTACCAAACACAATAATTAATTAAGATTATCCAATGTTTTGACTTAAAAAATACCCTGAACAGTTAAGACTAAAATTTAGTTTAAATTACTACCACAATATATTGCTTAAAAATAAAATGTAAATAAGCAGTACCAAAGAAATTGAGCAAATAGAATATCATAAATTAGTTTTCAATATGCAAATACTATTATTATTATCATTATGTATTTAGGCCAATTTGTTTTATTTTATCTTATATTTGAGTATCGTATATTTAGTATATTTTAAAAGTGCTAATTACATAAGGTTCACACCGTATACTCGTTAAAGTTTAAGAAACTATTAGTGTCTGCTAAATTAATTAATTTTATATTCTAAGCTAATCCTCAAAGCTAAAACATACAAAAGAAGAAATATAATAAAATTGTTTGCTTAACGTAATTGTGTCTCTTATTCTCTTTAAAAATCTGCTTTTACATTTAGATGGCTATATCATTTAGCACGCAAACTTGAATTTTACGAGAATTTTAAGTATCGACTTACTAGAGCAATTCAAATCGAATATATATTTTGCAGTTATTATAGAGTTCGTAAAGAAATAAAAAAAAGTAAACTCAAGGCTTGTAGAAAAGAGGTCGAAATTAACTTCAAAATTTTGCGTAGCATCTTAATGTGCTGTTAGAGGAGAAAAAATTATGTAAATTCCCAACTTTAAAATATTCGAATACTTTCACCATTTTCTCCTGAAAACTCTAACGCCACCTGCCTCAATCACTCCAGAGACCCATCAATAAGCACTTGGCACTCGTGTAACCAAGTTGGAAATTGCTCCAGGAGAATTCGACCTTTCTGGGGCCTTTGATAAGATCCCAAGATCTGAAGTCATTTTACCAGCCAATAGGAAACACCAGGAAGCGTTTCACCTCCAAAAGTGGGAGGAGGTGTGGGGGAATGTCTGTTGCTCCAGATGTTGCGGTCACTGCTGTCCAGTGTATCTTGAATGGGGTGGGAGGTGACCAAGAAGCATTTTGATGTCAAGGTCACCGTTGGGACCTTGGGACCTATGATTTGGGTGGCAGGGCTGGAAGGAGATTTACAGTAAAATTGGCAGTTTCATCCAGGAATAAAAAAGGATGTGAGAAGCTGTGGTGCCAGAGGGATTGGCTCTAAATCCTACAAAATATTACATACCTTCAAACTATTAACGCGGATAATTAAGCTGCTGTAGGGTTCTGAAATAGGTATGTAGTATGAGACATGTGCATAAGTAGCAGCATCGCTGTTAATTGAAGTGAGTGCATGGGAAAGCGTATTAAAAAGGGAACGGTTTTTGTTCATCACGCATTACCTCAATCTCTAAATGCCCCAGAGATTTAAATCTTCTTGGCTCGAAGGAAACCAAAACAAATGATTTCTGATTCGGTGCAATAAGTTCATTCTCAAACAACTCATCCTTTTTTTGTTGGTTTTGCTAATTGCACGAGCATTTAATTAAGTTGTAATCGAATAGGAAAGGTAATTAAACAGGTAATTATATTTAATTAGCGAGACACTTCTTAGTGGGAAGATAGAAGACCTGGCATGAATTAAATATTTGTGTTGTTTAATTGCGAATTTAAAAATTTGACCTGCACAAAAAATACTCAAGATTAATTATTTTGTTTGATTGTTTGTATTTCTCGCAGGTGACAAGAAATCCAAGCGCTTATCAAGAAATGCATTCCCGAAGCGGAGAAGTGCAACGCTTCCGGGTGGAAGCCTCCCCCGAGCAACAAGTGGGGGAATTGGAAGCTGCAGGACTGGGAGCAGACTTGTGCTACTATATGCCCATCACATGTATTGAGGCCACGATGAAAAAAAAATCATGGCGGTTCTGCAGCTCAAATT
>JAQIXW010001064.1:0-21907 GCA_034700685.1 Willowsia buskii
ATAATTAATTTCTTTAGTATTGTTTCACAAGCATCTACATGATTTGGTTGGTAGCACTAAATAAGTAAGTTTTATCAGTTCATTTTTTAATCACCCTTGACGCAGGCACTGAGCTCAACAGTTTACCAAGTGTTTAAATTAAGATGTAAGCTACTTAAGGGAATATTCAATTACACAAAAAAGTAAAAACGTTACCTAGGAGGTCTAATAAAAAGAACTCGTTTCCAGAATGTGAGAGAACGCCATTGTGACATTCGTACATATGAAATGAATTTTCTTTAGCTCCTGGAGATAAAAAACTCATACGATGTTACAGCTGGCATAATTTCAGTAATTCTTTAAAATTTGAGTCTCTAAATGTCAGTTTAACAATAAATAGACAATGTTTTTGCTCATCGTTCAATGAGAGATTGTTCTTTTTTCAATATTGCTATTCTATCTCTCTCTCTCTATCTTCTTTTCTTTAAGTCATAATAATTCCAATGGAGGATAAAGTATCCTCTCCCTGACTTATCGCCCTACATGTATTATTTAGGTATCCAAAGTTATCACTGAAAAAATATGTGAGTTTGCAAAAAACTGCACGATACTTCGGCATGATCAATGGCGGCTCAGTAGTGTTAACCTCTTCATGAATGCGCATTTTCTTACCACATAAATATACCTAATAAACATGGTATTCAAGAATCTCCGTTATACTGCACGGAAACAGTAATTGCAAACGTGAAGGTTGCTTGAAAAAAAACTTGGAAAAAATGTACATTATTAGACTGACGACGAAAGATGAAAGGCCTCTTTCATTATTTTTTAATTGATTTTGACACTGCACATTCTCAGTCATTTTCTCACATCATATGCAATGCATCATGAAACATACATGACTCACATGACATAATCATAATAGGGTCGTAAATCTTCACTCTGAAATTTGTTGGACCACTGCCCCTAGACGATACCTTGATATTTGTAACCGGTAGGCAGTTTACTAATTGTTAGAATAAATTAAATTTTAGAAAAATCATCGTTACACTTCAAAATAAGCATAGTGGGGCATAGTGAGAATAGTAGAAGGGGTTTTTATACGAGATACTCATACAATTAACTTTTTCTTAATTAAGGAATTTGTATGTCTTCATGTGCATGCGTAACAAAGAATATTATTTACACACTGATAAGGTGAAGCTACACACATTATCTATAAACAGTGAATTATTGGTCGAAAATAAGTTAAAATGATAAATTTGTTTTCGGTCAAAACTTCTCACTTCTCAACTTTGATATTGCTCCATCTTATCATATCAGTTTAAGAGGAAAATGACGCCGTATTTTTGACAAGAGATTCTTCAAGAGAGTACAACGGCCCTTTGCTATGAAATTTGTGTGTTTTTAACCAAAAGTTCATTTACTTACGCCCTCTTTTGACCATATGAACCAGTACAGCTATGATAATTAATAATTAATTATGGAACAAAATACAGACATGGCCTCTATCAAAAAAGATAGTGAGATATCACGTTAAAATATGATTAAATTTCTTGCTTACAGGTCCTACCGGACAGCGATCTTATCCCCAGTGTTTATCTTTTTGTAAAGGTACTTATTATGCAAACATTCTCAAAACTGGCTTTTTAGTTATGTTATAACTGTCCACATTTACTACATTTTGAACTCTTTTGTTGTGTTCAGAAGCAAAGAATTTCGTGTACGAGCCAGGAACGACGTATGTATATGACTATGCTACAGACATAGAAACAAGTATACTTCAAGGCTCCCAGCACAAGAGCCATGTAAGAGTAACGGCAAGGGTCGAGCTGGAAGCAGTGTCAGCGTGCGACCTAAAGTTGCAGGTAAATTAGCTCTGCATAAATACTACACACACAGTAACTGAGACTGTAAACATACAAAAGATTTTATTTACGACACAAAATTTATTGGATGTTGACAGCTTAAAAATGTCCACTTTGAAGACCTTGCTTCAGGATCTTCAGAGTATGAGCGCTTGGATAGCTTTAAAGAACAGGAGGATCAACTGGAACTCCACTCTCTCTTGTTTGGTTTCCAAGATGGAAGGATAGAACAAGTCTGTGCCCATGAAGAGGATGACACTTGGGTTGTCAACGTGAAGCGTGGAGTTGTTTCCATGCTTCAGAATTCGTTGGACGACTTGTCTTCATCCAGTTTCACTTTTGAAGTATGAAAGATCTGAACCATTAATTATATATTTTAACATTCAGTCTCATCTCATGTTTTATTTATACTCTTATTTGCTCTTGTTTCAATAGACTGACATTAACGGCAAATGTCCTACCGAATACAACGTGGATGGAACGGTGTGGGGTGGTGGAGTTTCATACAAGAAATTTAAGGACCTGACCAAGTGTACCTCACGACAGAGCCAATTTTCTGCAATCCAATCTGTACCATACTCATCCAGCTCTCCGATTCAAAATATTCCGCTCCTCTCAGGAAAGCTTGAATGCTCGCAGACTGTTCGAAATAAAAGGATCGAAAATGTGGTTTGCCAGGAGGAACAACGGTTTAAGCCTTTTGAGGAGGGGAACAGCGGTGCTGTAACGACAATTGCCCAAAGCCTGGTCTACTCCTCAGAGCACTCTGCACAACGACATAGTGATGGTATGCCAACGACTTATTGCTAGTTATCGGTTGTTATATCCACTGCATACCGGTATTGAAATACATAGTTAAAATATTTTATATTTTGTTTCTAGAAAATGGAGTTTTTATCAAGAAAACTCTACTTTTCGAGTCAGAAGAGCCTGTTGATGGCACACAAGACAATTCCAAACGGTTACTTCAGTTTATAGAATTGTTGGATTCTGCCAGCTCTCCTCAAGTTACTCCAGCGGCTCCACAGATTTTCTCTGACTTTGTGGTAGAATTGCGAAGCTCGAGCGAGTCCAGCATTCGTACGGCATTCAACTCCATTCAAGGAACACTCAAACAAAAGTATCTGATGGAGGCTATGCCTCTGGTTGGAACATCCTCTTCCTTGGCCCTCCTTCGGGATCTCACTTTGAATGATTTGCTGGTAGATAATGAGCAAAAAAGCTGGCTCACAGCTCTTGCGTTCATAAAGCATCCTACTGTAGAAATGCTTAAAGCAGTTACAGTAAGTTCCTTCTAATCTTAATTTTTAATCTGCTCATGTAAACACCCGTCACATTTTACTTTGATTTAACGTCAAAATTTCTTTGTATAGCCACTATTGGAGGAGAGCGCACCGTCAATGGAAGCTTTGCTAGGGATTTCTGCACTGGTCAACTCCTACTGCAAGTATCATACAGCATGTAATGAAGAGATTGTCGTTAACGATATCCTTGAAAAGATGGCCTCTAAACTTGGAAGCGATTGTAGGGTAGATGACTTAAGTGCAGAAAATGTCAGACAGGTGGTACTAAGGCTGAAGGCGATTGGCAACGCAGGGGTTTTACCAGTCACTGAACAAGTGAGTGGGGCACCTGTTGTAATCAAGTGCTTGCAGGACAGGGGTAACCCGCTAGAAATTCGCCTTGCGGCATTGGATTCCCTTCGAAGACTATCGTGCCAAGCTTATGACAAGCAATCTGTTTTAAGCCAATTTACTGACGTTCATGAAAATACGGAAGTCCGGATAAAAGCTTTCCTGGCGTTGATGCGATGCGTAGACCGTCACACAATGGAACTTATCAAGTCTGTACTGTACACAGAGCCTGTTAACCAAGGTATGAGAATCGAATAGAAAGTCAGGATAATACTAAAGATGGATTTCTGTCGCGTGGCTAAAAAATTAATTGTTTAATTTTTGATTTGTAGTGGCTTCATTCGTGTGGACGTTCTTAACAAATCTTCAGGAAACCAACCGCCCGGAAAAGCAAGATATTCGCGACCTGATGTCCAATGAGTTTTTGAAAAATAAGTTCAGCACAGACGCAAGAAAATTCTCCAGGAATTATGAAGCATCCAGCTACTGGGAAGACTGGAATGTTGGCGCTGGAATTGACTCCAACATAATTTTCACTGAAGAGTCTTTTCTTCCGAAGAGTGGCATGGTTAACCTCACAGTTCAACTTTTCGGAGAGTCTGTAAACATTTTTGAGGTTGGTTTACGGACCCACGGACTGGAACAGCTTCTAGAAAAGTTTTTTGGACCTCAAGGCTACCTCCCTGACACCCGTGTCACAGAATTTCTGAATTCCAACAGAGTGAAAAGAGATACATCCTCCAGTCAAGACACAGATGGTCTGGGATATCTCTACGATCAAGCCAAGCTGGATAACGAACAAATGCCTGGAGGATCCTTTTACTCGAGAATGTTTGGCCATGAAATTACGTACAAAAAGTTTGAAGTCTCCGACAAAACTGCTATACCAAACGTTGTTGACGACTCAGGAAAAAGCTGGTTTCACATTCGAAGCATTCTCGATAATCTCAGTACCGGGAAAAAATTTGAATATTCTGAATCAATGATTCTGTTCGATGTTGGCTATTCTGTTGCCACTTGTTCTGGATTCCCACTAAGCCTCAATGTACATGCCGCAGCAACAGTGTCCATGACTGCCAAAGGAAAATTCAACGTGGGAAGGTTCATTGAGACCAAGGAGCTTGATATCCAGGGAACTTTGAAACCCAGCTCCATGGTGAATGTTGATGGAACACTTGCCATCAAGATTGGTTCGAGCCAGAAACAACTACTATCTGGACTGAAACTGCATAACACCCTCCGCTCCTCCACCGCAGTTGAGTTAATTCTGCTCATGAAAGGGAAGAACGTGTTCCAAGCTTCAGTAAATGTGCCTCAAAATAAACAAGAAATCATTGACATTTCATCCCAGCTTTTAGCCGTTGGACCGAATGGCCAAGCACTCATTACTGAAAATTCCGGTGAGGATTTTGATGCCAAGTCAGCTCCAGCCATAGTAACTGAGTATGTGTCTGATGGATGCAGTTCTCAATACTGGTCAGACTTAGTTGGCATGAAACTCTGTATGGAAATGAACATCCCAAACAAAATGTCATTCACTCCAGTACATCCTGTGTTCCTAAAGTTGTACTTGGAAAAAATTGACGACTTTACTGGCTACACGGTGGACTACCGCTATGAGAGTGATCCCAGCTCAACAAAATTGAATGCAGTGTTTGACACGCCAGGCTCATTAGTTAATCGCAGAATCTCTGCAGACTTCCTTCTGGATCGTGGAATGGGCAAAATTGCGGGGGCATTGGAAAGCGCCATTACATCCCTTCGAGCAGAAGGAATCTATACTAGGTTCCAGAAAAATTTGGAACTGTCCTTGGTGTCAGATGAAAGGACAAGCTTTTTACTATCAACTGGACTCCGAAGTGACGGAAATATTGTGAAGCCTCATTTCCTCATTACTTGGCATGCTCGACCATTGGTAGATCTTAAGGGAACCATTGACATGACACCTCAGTCTACTAGTGAAGATAAAATGGCGATAGAGATGACTCTGAAGCATGTAACCGAAACTCCTGTAAAAATAACTGGTATGCTACTATAGTATATTATTTATGACACTTAATAAATACTTTATGGATGACAATATTAACATAAATTTGTTGTTGAATATACCGTTTTAGGTGAAATAATAGGATCGGGTGAAGTCAAAGACGCAACCCTGTCTATCGAGTCATACATTCTAACCGGCAATATACGTTCCCAACTTAAAAGAAAGCCAGAACACTGGAGCACGAAAACATCAATGGAGTACTCGTGGAAGCGTGGTAAAGTTCACACCGCTGATCTCAGTGCAAAGTTCCAAAGGTCAAGAAAAGGCTCCCTCAGCAAACTCTTGGTAACTGCTGGATTCTCCTCTACTCAGTTTCCAGATAACAGTGCAGAGTTCTATTGGGAGACACAAACCAGTGCTGGCTTCTGTGAAAACAGTCTCAAACTTGGCTGGGGTAAAACAACTTGGGAAGGTCATACTCTGTTTAGTCGACAAAATCAAGTGGACCATTCTGAACTGCGGCTGGAGGCATCTCTAATGTGTACGAAATTCAATGTCGACTACCGTCTGGAATTCGCTCACCGAACGACAACAGAAGGTTTCAAAACAAAGTTCCTTGGAAGGACTGCCACCGACACGGAGTTCAATGCCAACATGGAATACATCAGCGCAGTAGATGATCTTCTGAAAAAATCTCTGGAGGCGGCCGCCACTTGGCCAAACACTGACTACTCATTGAAAGCGTCGTTTATTGAAAAACAGAGAGGAGATTTCGAAGCAGAATTATTAGTGCATCTGAATAGCACCCGGGATTTGAAGGCAACTGCTTTGTACATCAACCGATCCAATAATCTGCGACTTGATCACAACATTGAGTTCCGTGCAAGAGGATTTACCCATGTTCCCCTCTCAGGGTCCATTGGATTTTCCGCTACGGAGAAGCAAAGTCATGTGGGACTTCAGGTTCAGTTTGAAGGAAAAAAACCGTACAGTAGCCGAATCAGTACGAGCTTTGACTACAGCCATACCAAATATTCACATAAGCTTGAAGGAAAGGTGACCTTGAATGAAAAGAAATATAATGGGGAAATATTCTATCTGAGTAATCGAGTAGGTGGGAAGAACTTGACTATAGACTTGCAGCTAGAAAATCATATTTACATTGAAGCAACGGTATGCATTTGTCCTCCATTTTATTATATTCACGTAACTGGAGTTTTATGAACGCAAAAGTGACGTAATATTTATTTTTGTAATTTATTTCTTGCAGTTGACTGGAATGCTTCCGAACCCCATGCTTGCAACACTACTCGTCATTCCAGACAAAGATAATGAGCCAGATAGCAAAGTGAGACTGGAAGGAAACCTGGACCCGAATTCTGTTGCATTGATGCTAAACTATTTTGGCGATGAGCTGAGTGTGGGCGGCCGTTATGATGATACCAGTGTGTTAGCGGAAGTGATCTGGCCTCAGAATCAAAAACTAATGGTCGCTATTGCAGTGCCTAAATTCTCATTTGAGGATACAGAAATTGAGCTGGACGCTGTGACACCATTCGAAGGCTTTGAAACCATCACGTTTGATCTACAGCACTCGTTTGGAGATGCGAAACTGAAATCAATCATAAAATGTGCCGTTGGAGACACAGAAGGAGAGTTGAATCTTGTTGCTTCGGCCTCCTCGAATGAAATCAATGTCTCAACAGATCTGGCAGTAACAGGGTATCCTAAATATGAGGGGAATCTACTTGTTTTAAGGAAATCAAAGAGAAAATCTCTTCAAATATCTATGAAAGCTGGGGAAAAGGAGAGTGCCTTTGAATTTGATTTCATACGGCTTGATGAAGGATACCTGGGAAAACTTAATTTCCATGGATGTTCATTCTTTCCAAGGGTAAGCTTAATGACTATTAACTGTATCACCACCACCACCCAAATAACTTGTTAAAGAGTGTATTATGTTCTTGTTCTATTTAACAGATTGCGCTGGAAGTCAACCATCAATTCAGTGTCTCCCGGGTTTCTACCTACAACACGAAAATCCAATGGAGTGAGAACGTTGAAAATCCGAAAGAACTCGCTCTTCAAATAAAACATCAAAACTACCCCCTCTCAATTGAAGGCCTATTCACATCACCATGGTCACCAGTAAAGCAAGTTGAATCAACACTAATTTGGGACGCAGATAGCGCAAATCGTCAGTTTTCCCTCAGCACAAAGGAAAGTGCAACCGAGGTGAACACCAGAATCCAGTTGAACGTTGTCGGGAGCATGCAAAACTTCCGCCACGAAATGGACGGAGAATGGTACTCAAAAACCATGAGGATAACATTGTCCGGTGGCCTCCAAGGTTTGTCCGATTCTAATCTGCATACGATCATAAAATTACCAGGACATCACATTTCATATGATTTGCTAAGCAAAAAAGAGTCAGAAAAGTACCTAGGAGAATTCAGGGCGGATGTAGACAGCGCCATCACTTCAGCAGGAATCAAGTGGGATTTCAGCTCGGATGCTTCACAAGAAAGGGTAGCTTCGGTGTGGGGTCAAATACCAAAGTATTCTCCTGTATCTGCCACCTTAGAACTGATCAACACAAACGCCAAGAGAACCACAAAGGTTAAGATAAACAAAAATGAAACTGCGATCATTGATATGATTTCTGTGGTTCAAATAACTGGGACCCGACACTGGGACATAGATGTCGTACTAAAGTCAACCGCTCATGCTATCCCCTCCGTTTCATTGAAGTCCAAACAAAATATGCTGGACTTGAAGCAAATCCGTCATACAACTGAACTCAAATTAGTTCCAGTGAATGAGGAAGGCTTTTGGTTGAACAAATACTTGCAAGCACGGCGTGCCTCTCTGGACCTATCTGTAGATAATCTTGAAGATGTGCAAGGAGCAGTGATACTTGGAGACAATGACTTTGTCGTCACAGGGAAAATACAACAAAGTGAAGACAGCAAAGGCTACACTGCAAAAATCATTATTGCATCAAATACATTTAATGAGCTGAATTTGACAGGATCTTATCGGAATGAGGATGACGGGCTTTCCGTTTCCGGAAAATTGGCAAGATATGAAGAGATAATTTTTAAAATAGATGTGAATGCGGCGAAGACGAGTGACGAGGAAACTGGAAAAGTTTTGTTCTCAAGCGCATACACTCCATCTCTGGAAGGCTTCATTTCTATGAGCAGTGTGGGTAACTGGAACCTCACAACTTATCTGTTAAAGGATGATGAAAGTGTTTTCAACTTGAACGCAAATGGCTTGGTAAATCAAATTGAGTTGATTTATTATTATCATTATTATCTTTGTACAGAATTTTCATAATATTACTAACTTTGTATGACATGCTTGTAGATAACTTCATCTGTTGGATTGGTTCGTGGAAAACTTACAAGTGTGAGCTTCCCATCCATTGCAAATCTTCAGTTGGACATTGACTACAAATTTGCCAAAACTAGTGTCGATTGCAAGGTGAGATTCCAAGACAACTCCAAAGTACACACAGCGAAATTGGAGTCTTCCTGGGGTGGCCATATGAAACAGGTGAAAGGATCTTTTGATACTGTTATCAAGGTATCATTTGAAGCCGCACTTGAAGGAATGAGTCAACTCGTAGCCCATGCATTTTACAATGGTGAAAAACTGGGTGAAATATCAATAGCTTACAGACCCGAGCAGACAGACTTTTCATTGGGAAAACATGGCGTGTATATTACATTTACGGACAAGTCAGGAGTCGCCCAAAATTTCAACTTTGTTGTTGGACTCGACTCGAAAAAGATTTTTGTCAACGTTCAAACCCCATTCCAAAACTGGACTGATATCGTCGTCGATGGCCAGATATCCTCCTCTTCGACCACCAAAGGCATCAGATTTTTACTTCAACGAGAAAACGAAAGCATTCAGGGAGCATTTGAGTCGAAAAACTCACGGAAATCTGGAACTCTCCAAATATCCGCTGAACTTTCAGTCGTAGGCTTTTCAAAGCTTAGGCAAATACTGCTGGAAACTGCACAGGCTACTGATATCAATGGACTATCTGCTGTGAATCCTCAAACCTTCACATTCCAGTTGACTTGGTCATCTTCCAACTTTAACGTAAAGGTGGAAACCCCTGTTGATGTTCTGAATCGCTTATCTTTCTCTGGCAACTGGGAACTCAAAAAGCCCCAAAAGTTTTTGGTCATAACTGGGCGCATCAATGAAAATCAGTACGATTTGAAGGCTAACGTTCATCATGAGCATGAAAACCGCAAAGGAAAACTCAGCTTATCATCCGACGATTACACGATCCAGGTTGACTATGACTTTTCAAACGATTATGAAAGCAGTGTGTTCATTGAAACTCCCAATCAACAATGGAATTTCGGAGGAAAACTGATTGTCAAGCCAAACTTGATAGGTTTCGAGATGACAACGCCATTTAAAAATTTTGAGTCCATCTCCGTCTCTGCAGAACAAGCATTCCCCGCAACGAATAAGGGTCAGTATTCCTTATCTTGGGACGTTAACGGACAATCAGATAAAATTGAAGTGAAGTATGAATTTGATCAAGGGCGAGTTGAGATGAGGGCGACAACACCATATTCCCCGTGGAACTCGGTAGTACTCACAGTAATTTACGACACGCCTTTCAAGCACTTCACCTTCCACTCCCAACGTGGAGATGGGCAAGAGGTGAAGATCAACTTTGAAATGGATTCTTCCGGTAACATGACCGCATTTGAGAGTCCAGCCACTGCCAACATTCACGTTGCTATTGAGACTCCAGTAGAGAACTTTGAAGATATCAAATTTTCCCTCTTGTACAACCGAAACAATCTTATCCACTCCGCAAACATTTCTGTCAGTCGAAATAATGGGGAAACGGAGGGCAAGCTCAATCTAATGTT
This sequence comes from Willowsia buskii, assembly GCA_034700685.1. Lineage (NCBI taxonomy): Eukaryota > Metazoa > Arthropoda > Collembola > Entomobryomorpha > Entomobryidae > Willowsia > Willowsia buskii. Next base: position 10,379 of record JAQIXW010001064.1, read on the forward strand.
CCAACATTCAGATCCCGTAGCATTGGACATATCCGCATTTTTAACCTCTCCGTTTTTGGCCTCCAAAGCAACAGCTCATGCATCTCTCTTGGTAGATCCTAACGGGGAAAGTACAGTCTCCGCCCATGTACAAGCCAACGGGAAAAGGTATGAGATGTACGGCTTGTCTCAATTAACGGACACGATCACCAAATTGGAGATGCGCACAAGCCTCCCGTTCCTCAGGCAAGTAAAATTCTCGGTGAAGAAGGCGACTACAATTAATCTGCATGGTGCTTGGACTGGGAACAATAAGCATGTAGAAATTCATGGGGACGTACTCTGTACTGGCTTCCGGTCTTCCAGAGTTAGCTTCAATGTCTCTACCCCGACGGATCTCATGGGCTCGTTTGGATTTGAAGGAGAAATCGTGAGTAAGTCGGGTGTAACGAATGCCAAGCTTGTCTTCCAAAATCATGAGGTCCGATGGTTGGCGAAAGTGGCAAGGGTGCAGGAGCCTGGTAAGGAGGACTGGAGACTGCAAGTAAATACGCCGTTAGTTGGATACAAGCACGTTGTGATTTCATTAAAGCATTCGCAGGATTCCATTGAGAGGAATGTAGTAGCTACCGTTGAAGTAAATAAAAAGGAGATGAGCATGGAACTGAGCTTTAAAAATCAGAAGCTTGACATGACCTTGACCTCTCAACTGTCATATCTTCCAGTTCAAGCAAAAATTACGGCCGACTGGGAAAATCATTTGGTTTTGGCTGTTTCGACAAGCACAGGGAATAACGAGTATGGAACTGCTTTCCACCTTAACTTGCAGGGAATATCCCATGGCGACTTTGATTTTGCGATTTCATCCATGGAGCATCTAAACTCGGCTGTTGAATGGAAGTTTCAAGGAGACTGTGAAGAGGGTCAAGGTTGGCTGAATGTGGAAAATTCGTTGATTGGACGCAAGTCATTGCGTTCGTCATGGAAGAATCAAAAATGGCAGGAGGTTATCTTTGATCTCTGGACAAAAACGGGATTAGACGAGAGTGAGAATGGGGTCACACTCCAGTACAAGGTTGTCCCGCATGCGCATTATGGATCCATTCAAGCCACAGTAAACTACACGTTGGCAGCTGCAGACGATTCCGAAACCATTTTGTTGGAAGCGTCAATCGACGAGCAGGCATCTCACCTTAATTTTGACACTGTACTGAAGACCCCCTTTGAAGATTTTGAAATTTTCCAAGCCAAAGGGCAGCTGAAAATGAAGAATGAAATAGGATTTAACATTGATGCCAGTTTAAATGATGAGAAGCTTATAACTGGGAATCTTCACTTGCTCCCCAGACCGTTGAATAGTGTCCTTTCTGTGGAGATTGATATACCACTGGTTACCGACCCTCTGAAACTAAACTGCTCTTATGATATGACTACATCTAATAAAGCTGTGACTGTCGTATTCCAGCAAAATGTCCATGTTATGGATTTGAATCTTGCGGTTACCATTCCAAGTGAAAGCAGCTTGGTGGACATTAAATTACAAGCAGAAAGTACGGTTCCAATGATGCCATTAGACGTCTCTGGAAACCTTAGGATGGAATACGCCGTCAGCAATGATGGCACCCGACAAATTGCCGTTCATCTAAATGGAAATGAAGTGGGAGACTGGAAGCTTCTGGCCAACTTGAGACCTACAATGGGAAATATGCATTCCAAGATTGTTTTTAAAGGTCCTTTGGAAATTTTGCCTACTCTGATGGCAGAATTTAACTTTGCTGGAAATATGCGTGAAGGAGTTAATGGTGACGCAACAGTTATTCTTAATGGAACTGAGATTACCTCAAGTTTGCAGATTGATAACACTCGGTGGCATTCGGATTTTAAATACATTATGGGCTCAAGTCAACACTACACTGGCGAGGGACAAGTTACCTTCAATGGAGATCACACACAACTGGATGTCAGGTACAATGACGGTGAAGATTATAATCTACACATTGCAGGACATTTGAACATTACAGCGGAAACGAAGATTAGCAGTGGAATTGTTACCGTTACGTCTGGAAGCAATTCAGCAGTTCCGATTTCATTTGAGATGGTGATGGAAAACCATGGAAACATTCTTATCATTGGAACTAGTAATGAAAAGAACGTAAGACTGGAAGCGAATCTGCAAGGAAACAATGGAGGGTCATGGGTAAATGACGGTGAGACTAGGCTTCAAATAGCTGGCAACGTTTTCGGCGGTGAAAATCTTTCGTTTGACCTGCAATCCAATCACTATATCAGAGACCAAGAGTTTAGTTTGAATGTAACCACAGGAGATGACTTTAACTTTGAAAGCTATGCAAGGACAACTGGCAATGTAGCTTTATTTACGAAAATTCATTGGTTTCAAATGGAGGAAATTAAACTAGATGTCAAGCTGTTGCCATCCAATTTGGACGTAAGTTATAATGAGCTTTATCAAAGAAGATACTTGTATTTTTTTAAATTGCTTATCTTACTTTATTTTAATTTATTTTCAGGTTTACTTGAAAGTCCCGATGTATGTCAACGCCCATTTACTGGCCGAATATGGTTCATCAGATGAAACGACATTTGCTAATGGCGTCCTTTTGCTAAGTGGTCAAAAATCAACACTAAATACTTCTCTGACAAGGGAAGGGACTCGCACAACTTGCACAGCCGCATTGGACATCCCTGCCATCAAACAGAAAATAGACATGGAGATAGTAACCATTTTGACAGCACCACAAAATCTGAGAGGCGAGGTTAATCTCAAGGTGAATGACCAAGATCTTCAGATATCTGGCAGCCTAAAAACTCAGGTGTTTGATTCTGGTCGTGGGGACCGTTACGTAGAGCGAGTATTGCAGATCACAAGCAACTTTACCACCGACGAGGTCACCAATATTGGTCTAGAGATGTTTGTCAGGAAGCCATTACAATCGTACTACACCCTTAACATAGTAGGAACACTAAACTTTAACGACCAAGTTTCAACCATCTCAGGTGGGTATGAGCTTCCAAGCCAAGAATCTCCAGTGAACGCGGGATTCTTTGCAAAACTTCAAAGTTCGTATCTCCCCTCTGATGAGAATTATGAGTGCTTCTTGAAATTATTTGGGAAAAGCTTAAAAAAGATTGAGGGAAAGTTGAACTACAAGGTCACTCGATTTGACATTCTCTGGGATTTCCTCATGCCAACTTCCGTCCTCTCATTCAGCTACTCAGGCAAAACAGACGATGGGGAACGTCTTTTGCTTCAAATTGAGAGCATTTTTGACCCCACTCAAAATGTCAGATTGAGCATCAATTGTCACGGTTGGGACACCCATTATACTTTCCGTACATCTGTCGTACGCCAAGCTACCACAGTTACCGGCCATTTGTTCATTGATGCACCCCAAATTTTAGCAAATACAAATGAGTACAAGATCACAGTCACCACAGCGGAAGATGGAAGCTATGCTCTGGAAGCATCAGCAGTTCGTGGACGGCTTGTTATGGAGCTAGTTGGCGACGCTTCCATTAGCTTGAACAATCTCAACATAGTGGTCAAGGCTATGGGTTCATATGGATCTCACTACGCCATGATTATTGGGAATCGCAATGGTGGAGGTCAATTTGGATTCGAATTGACAGCAGAGTCTTCCTCCCTATTGATTGGAAAGAGGGTGAACGTGCGTGGAAACATGACAGTGGAGGAGCGGAGCATCACAACGGTGCTTCAGTGTCGGGCAAGAAGAAACATTCATGAGCTAAGTGCCTCCTGGAAAAAGGAAGAGGATGGTGCTGGAAAGGTAACTATTAACCTCGTCTCACCTTCCGTGGATCCTGCCAAGTTGAATGCTGAGTGGTCATCGGAAGGGAAGGTGTACTTTGGAAAATTGGCAATACAGGTGTTCAACAAGAACCATGATGCAGAGTTTGGACTAAACCTGGGAGACTTTGAAGGAAAATTACACATAGTTTCTCCCCTTCTCCCATCAAACGAGTTTAATTTCCATGTCAAGAGCATTGTGAATACACAAAATGTGGATCTTATGGGGGATATCAGAATTAGAGGATCTCACTGGAGGCTAGAAGGCGTTGCTGCTTTTACGGGCCTAAGTGATATGACATTCAAGATTGAGGCTCGTACCCCGTTTGCCTTCTTTGATAGGTTGACACTTGGAATCAAATGTGCGAAAGATGAAATTTATTTGGAGGTACACACTCCTGTCAAATACATTCCCAATGTTATGTTCAAACTGGGAGGCATACAAAATCTCGAGCAGGGCGGATGGTACCGACTGAAACCAAATTTGGTAGTGTCAGTTCCAAATGGCAAATATTCAGCCATGGGTGAGTAGATGCAAACTTAGTAGATGTTCTTAGTCATATAGTTAGTAGAAAGTCAAATCCATGATTTAAAACTGCTTTAATACATTTTTACAGCCTCTTTGGAGACACCGCAGCAGCAAAATGCGGGAATACTACACATTTTGCTGCAATATATTGGAAAAGAATCGAAAACAGTGGAAGCGTACGCAGAAATTTCTCCTCTGAAAACATTCAAACTTCAAATGGATACTCCAGGTCAAATTCAAATAAAGCTTATCACTCCATTCGATAAGTTGAAACAAGTCAAACTTCATGTGGAAGGAAATATTAACAGCAAACGGTCAGGGAAATTACAAATCAATGGTGCTCTGAACTCCCACGAAGGGAAATTTGACGCAAGTTTTGATAATAGTAACGGCAACATGCAAGCGCTCACCCGACTTATAACAAATATACCGAAATACGAAAAGTCTGCATTTGCTATTGCTATTGAAACATTCCAAGGAATTGGTAACGGGAAGAGCTTCCATGTTGAATTCAGAAAACCTGATTGGGAAAACTTGTTCCGTCTTGATGCAGACTACCGCTACAAGTTTGAAAGCTTGCTTAATCTAGAAGGCGAGGTAAACGTGAATATGGACTCATACATGAATCTTCCCCCTCTTCATGCGCATCTCACCAGTGGAATGAAAAATAGCCGATACAGCGGAGCAGTTGAAGGCGCATTCGGATCTTATCATCCCGCATTGAAGGTGGAAGCAGAAAATCTTGAAGAAAGGATAACTGTATTCGTCGAAGGAAAAGCTGGGGAGAATGACCGTTACAATGTTGTTAACACATTTGAAATGATTCCACTGCAAACTGAGTTCTCATTTAAGGAGAAGCTACACTGGAGAGGAGAACAGGTTTTGGATCTTCAGGTATTCCACTCTGATGAGGAACAGTTATGTGAAGGTCATCTACACTTGATCACTCCCTGGGGACCCATCAGCTCCAAAGGAGCTTTGAGCCCAATCACATTCCCCACAATTAACGAGGCACTTTCAGTGCCACAACTCTTGAAGAGCGCCAACGTCACTCTGAGCGTTCATTTTGAAGAAAAGAAAATCGTCGGATTGGAAATCGTCAGTAGGGACGGCATGCGTCTATTTGAAATTCATAATCCTATTCGCCCAGTATCCTTATCTGTTGGAGTGGAGAAGGTTGACTGGCACTCTTTGAGATTAAAAGCTGGAGTTTGTTGGGATCTTAAGGTGCCTGAGAAATCCTCTCTAGGATTGAATGCTTTCCTCTATAGACGCTCAACAGGGATGAACATGGGTGTCTTCGTTGCTGGTGCGGAATACGGAATCATCATTGCCAACTTTGAGCACTTTTTTATCAGTTCAAAACTCGCACAAAATCTAATGATCAAATGGAATGCTCATGCTGGAAGAATGGGTGATATCGGCTATACACTTAACATCACAGATAAGTCAACCGGCTTCAAGCGACTGGTCGACTACGGATTACAACTTGTAGTGCCATCTAGATCTGTAGTAATATCCGGAAGTAGCGAGTCTTCTGATCAAAAGTATGCCATTAATAATTTTGCGGTCGCATGGGATGCTCTGAGGTATCCTGAGAAAATATTGAAAGTCAATATTTCGTCGCAAAGGAGCACCACCTGGAGAACATCAACTCTCTCTCGTGTCATAAAACTCCAGCACGTAGCCTGGGAAGAACCCATAGTTTTCAGCGTTGACCAAATGCTAATTCATGAGATGTTAAAAAAGATTGCTGTGAAGGTGCAACCCTCATCAAATCCCACCTCACATTTGTCTTGGTCAGCTCTTTGGGAGAGTGGAGATTGGTCAAGTTTTGTAACGACGCTTGCACAGCCTTCGTCCAAAATTGATATTGAAGCGAAATACAACATCACAGAGCAAAACAAATTACTAAAACTTTCGCACATGCTCTCTACAGGTGACTATAACCTGTTTGCAGTAAACTGGGATAGAAATTTGAATTCACAACATTTGGCCATTAAAAGTGGGGACTTGTCAAAACCGCGAACCCTGTCTGCATTGAGTTCCCAGTCAGCACACGGAGAGCACTCGGTGAAGGCAGTACTTTTACAATACCAAATTTCCGGTCGCGTTCATACATCATTGCCCTATTTGGACTTGGTTCTCCGTCAAGACAATGCTAACAAGCTTCACATTTTATGCGGGCTTCCACATGCGAAGGAAATCGTTTTCAAAGCGTCTCGCTCCCAGTTTACCAAAACTACTAATGATGCCAGCTTCTTACTTCGACTGAACTCCTCCAACCTGCTTTCCACCCGGGTTCACTGGCGTCCTGACTTGTTTGATGAGATTGCAGAGTACGACTGGCTGAGAGGGTCTAAAAATGTTTTGAACAGCATGCTCCCCTCATTTGATGAGTTTTCTTCTGCTATTCGGGCGGAAGTGGAAGGGCATTGGGTGTTGTTCTCGTCACCAGTCAGGAATTTTCTCAGCTCATTTTATGAATTCTCAGCTATCGAAATGAGCATGATCTTACAGGAGCTTCAAGTGGTTGGGGCTCGCATTCAGCAGCTGTATGCTAAAAACGCTTTCTATATGAAGGACATCGTGGAAATATTTAAAGCAAGTGTATCCCCTCTCTTGAAAGCTGTGTAAGTATTTAACTAATCAATAATATTTCATTTAAAAAATTTGATATTGATCATTAGATAGAAATATAATTAAATATTTTCTTGTTCTTTTGTGATTTTTAGGAAGAATGCCATACATCAAGTCAGGCAGATATGCAAAACTGTTTGCCAGTTTATGATGAATGCTGGAAAAACGATTTCCAACTTGGTATTGAAATACTATGGAAGACTGGAATCGCACGTTATGAAGGCGTGGGAAGATGTAGAGCAAGTCGTAGTCAATCTATGGAACAGAAACGCAGAATGGGTGCAGATGGTTTCTGAGGAATTGGAAGAATTTTTAGACGCGTTAATTGAGGCACTTGAAGGGAAGATTGAGATGCTTGAGGAAAAACTTATGGCTGTTGGTTTTGTCAAAACTATTTTACAGTTGTATCGCGATTACGCAACGTGGCTGGATGAAATTCCTCTTGATGATTATGTTCAAGCAATTGAAGATTTTTTCCAAATCAAGTTCGTTACCTACGCTTACCTATACTAGATATTCCTCCCGTGAAATAAACATTTGAATGTTTTTATGAATTACTTTTTTATGTTTCAGGGTTTGGGATAAACTGGAGGCAGTATTCGGACCATACCTTGAAGCCATTCGTAATGCATTGGATGACGAGTACATCAAGGAACTTCTGGAAACCCCACCCATTCCTTATATTCGTTTCGTTTTGAAGCAAACAAAGAACGCTCTTGTTAAACTTTGGAATGTCATCGAGCTCGAAGAGAAACTCAAGGACTTGGTCCGTCATGCGTTAAAGAATGTGGATAGCTTGATGCAGCGAAATTTTCCCACTTGGCAATTAGAATGGGACATTGACAACGGCATAATTGAGTACGACCAATCTCTCAGTTTTATTCAGTGGGCTGACTTTACTCAGAGTCCACGCTGGAGAATGCAAGCCCAGGAAACGGAAGAAGTGAACCAGATTACAAACTTGTATTATCAAATTATGGACTACATTGAAAATTTAAAACCCATTTTTGACATGCGGATTCGAGATGTTCTACCTCCATTTGGAGGCCTAGCAATGATGGCTGGAGATCATCATTATTACACATTTGACAAAAAGTACTTCCGGTTTGCAGGCGAGTGTAGCTATGTACTGGTGGTGGATTTGCTTCACAATGGATTCTCTTTCATTGTCAACTATGAAACTAGAGATGGAGCAATCCGGAAAAAATCTTACACAATCGCTTTAGCTGAACACAATATTGAATTCGACGTGGCCAACTTCAAAGTGACAGTTGACAACAAGAAAGTGGAACTTCCAACCAAAGTGGACACGGTGTACATTCGTCGACAGGAAACGAGGCTGGATATTTATGACGTACGAGGGTACCAAATCACCTGCACCTTATCCCCAAGTGTATGCACTTTCTCCACATCAGGGTGGTATTATGGTAAATTGGCAGGACTTTTAGGTACCTACGACAATGAGCTTATCAATGACTTCCGCAGTCCAGACGGGGAAATTATTTCGGACATACCCACTTTTGCGTATTCCTGGAGGGTGGGTAAGAGCAGGAATCAATGCAGAATGAAAAACTTTGCAAGAGATGAAACGGAGCCCGCAGATGTTGACAATATTTGCTACGACCTTTTGACCAATCGCAACTCTCCACTACGTCCTTGCTTTAATACGGTTGATACAACTATTTTCATGGAAATGTGTAAGTATGATGTATCACGGAACATTAACAGTGCAAGCAGAACGGAAAGTGCGTGCACTTCTATGAGTGCGTATGTAACCGAGTGTCAAAAGCATAATGTTGACGTATGGATGCCTCCAACTTGCGGTAAGGGATAAATACTTTCACTATTGCAAAGGCACACAAAATACTATTATTTGCGATTTTCAAGAGTTGAGTGACATATTATTTTGAATTTTCTTGTTTCTTATTTCCCTTGTAGTGAGATGCAAGCTGGAGAATGGGAAGGCTCTGACTACAGGAGAAAATGCTACATTACAAACTAACAGTCTTGAGCACCAGCCGCCATCCTCTTCAGACATTGTCATCTTGCTGGAGGAGAAGGAGTGCATGGATCAACTGGATATATCTAGTGCCATTGTAAAGTTGGAGGCTGCTTTAAGATCAGAAGGTATAACTGACAATCGATATGCGCTGATTGGATTTGGAGGACATGGAATTCATCTTGATGCTCATTTACAAACATCATCTGCAAGCGTCTGGTCACACAGCACCTTGTTCAAGGTCCCGGAAAAAGTTGGAGTTGTTGGAATGAGAAAATCAGACTTGTACAGTGCTATACACTTTGCATCTACAATGACGTACCGAGCAGGCGTTTCAAAGACATTGGTTGCAATCACGTGTGGCGATGAAAAGTGCGGAGATTCAGTGCGTTACGCAGACACGTTGACATTGTTGGTGGAAAATGACTTTAAATTGCACATGATCACTCCCAAACCACTGACGCTTAAAGTGAGTAAACAAAGCAAGTGCATGCAAATAAAAAGAAACGAAAAACCTGTAAAGCTGTGTCTTATTGTTTTTTCAGGGCAAAAAGAAACAAGACGAATCAAATAGAATTTTGGGTTTTGATGCCAACGGGGTGTATACAGTACAGCATGCCAAGCGGACTCCCCTAGTTGCTGATCCCAGTTTTAAGCGCCATTTAAATCTGCCAAAAGACCTGTGCACTCCGCTCGCTGTTGAGACTAACGGAACGAGATTCACTTCTGATAATTTGACAAAGAAACTGCTGGATGTGTGGGCACGTCGCGTAGCTCAAACCGCTCACCCCTCGGAATGTCAAAGATGTGAGTGTGTCCCAGATAAAAATGGTGGGTCCCGTCTGATGTGCCATCAATGTGTGTCACCAAGTCTCTGGAAGTTTATGGAAGAGTGGAAAAATTACCAATCACAGGAAGTTGATGACGTTTTGGCACTAGAAATGTTGGAAACAGAGCCTTTTTTGCTTCCCCCGAGTTAGAAATGATTTTGCTATAGCTTTATTCAATATTAATATTATGAATGATTCAAGTGCAAATTTAATGTATGTGTATTTAGAGTGTATTAGGTCGATTGAAATTACGTTATTATTATTATTACTAACAGTGATTATTATTAGAATGGCATATGAGCTTTCATTGTCCTGCCACATTAAATACATCGATGTTGGTTTCCTCTTTTATAAAGTTATTGTTCTCATAATCGCTATCTATAACCATAAGTGTACTATCGCTACTAGGTACTTTCACATAGACGCAGAATAATACCTTATAATTATACACATTTACAGGTAAGTAGTAGAGATAAGTAAATTCTTCAAAATCAATACGCTAATTGGTTGATTTTCGTACCGACTGATTCAATAATTATTATTGTTATAATACTTAAAGTTTGGGTGGGTTCACACGGTATATTTGGAATAAAATCTTTAAAAAATGTAAGCATTTTGCTCATTTTGAATCACATCATTTTTATTTCACCACATCATCTACATTTCCACCTTTAACATTTGTCGTAACCCTACTAGAGATTTACCTTATTAGATGCCTATCTCTGGAATGTACAGTATAGGTATGGTATCTTTAGACCTTGAAATCTGAGAGCATATTTCATACCATTCATGCTCAGTTTCGCACTTCGTTTACCAATTGGACACGGATTTCGGTATTCATAAGATGGATTATTTTTAAATGGCATAAAATCGAATAACAATGCAAATTACATGACTGCTGGTACCTTTTCACAGAAAGAACAATAAATTCAGAAAATACCGAGCTGCACTTCCTCCAGGGGTTAAGCTAAGAAATTTGCAATCAAAATTACCATTATTACAGGGCACGTCAAACGCACTCATACAAGTTCTGATTGAACAAGAAACCTGTTGCTTTCAATCTGGTGTGCGCTTACTGTGAAATAACCACAGGATGGGTTTCTTTCCCAAATCCAAATGGTCCTCAGAAGAGTCAAAAACCATTAACCACCTGGGTACAATACAAGTCCTAAAACAATTCATATTTTGCGGATTTTGGCACGTACAGTTCATTCCCTACTATTTTATTACCATTGTAGTTCTGGTTATTACTGTAGCTATTTTATTATAATTACATTTTTTATTTATTTATTTTATGATTAACATTAGACTATAAACTGACCCCCCACTTAAACCAGAAGCATGTATGCATGTATAGGCAAATGTAATGTATTTTTTTCAAATCCGGTTTCTTAGTGAATAACTTTAATTCTCATTCTCATACTGCACAGACACATGGACTGCATATTCGTCGCAAATTATGCTTCAAAATTGAACATGACTTATTATGCAATAACACATTTCACATTACTGCAGTAACAGGCCATGCCCCAAAAACAGTAAGGTTGAACACAGTACCAGTCGGTGGGTATGTATGTATTTTGATTCGAGTAAAAATATGGTGACACTTAAATGAACATCTTGAATAAGGCGATAAGGTTCCTTTTATGCACGCATTGTCATCGTCTCTACAAATGAACTCAAAAAAGAAAGAAAAAAAACAGTGATACTAATCTCGCAGGACAGT
>JAQIXW010001065.1:0-21902 GCA_034700685.1 Willowsia buskii
TCACTTGAATATTGTATTCGTAATACCTATGCGACAAAAAACCCTTGAACTCTTAACTAGGTACCTACTATATAAAGTGACTACGGAATATATACTTTATCGGCAATGGGTGACGCAGCACACGATTTTCATTTCCTGTAAATGTCCTGAAGCATGAATGTCTTCAAAGATGTTACATAAAAAAGTAAATCGTTAAAGTCAAAATTTCATGTTTGTAAAACTGCATCAAAAAATACATAAACTACTGGCATGTAAAATGAACGATCTGGCAGTTATTCTTTTTCCCCTGTCTATTTTAGATCACGTACACAAGAAAAATAAAGAGAAGGAGTCAACGATGTTGATTCCCTCCCTTTTTGGTTACATTACAGGTGTAGAGTGTATACTTACAACTAGGAAAAGGGCAAACTGTAAAACTGTAAAACAAGACAACAAATCTGATTAGATAAAAGTGAAAGTGCACAGGAGTAGCAGGTTTGTTCATGGATGCTTGCGTCCAAGACACGTTTTGTCAAATTCGAATAAATGTTTTAAAAAACAAACGTAAATTCATTGAATTAACAGGACAAAGTTGGAAGTACTCCCTAAGGGCATGTTGTGCAGTAGCGTGTGTAGTTGTTGTAGTAGTAAAAGTTTTTAGAGCAAAGCACAGGAAACTGCATAGCATGGGAGGTGCAGTGGAGAGCATGCTCATGGCATAGATTAATGTTACCTCCATTCCAAAGCAAAAGAACTACTTTGAAGGATGGGCTCTCCGTATCCTGAGGAATTTAAAATGATTTTGTTTGCAAAACAAGGGTGTCGAGGCACTCTGTGAATTTTAAACGAAAGGTATTACCTACACGTCAATATTTTATATTGGTCATTGGGACACACCAACCAACATTGTTTTATGGATGAAAGAAGCCGGAAATTTGATAGGTAAACCTTAATCTTGTTCTATGAATAGTATCGCTTTATAAACTTACATACTCTTCAATACACCTACTGTCTGTAGTAGGTGATACTTGTAGAATAAAAAAATCCTGGATTGCGAATGCTAGTCTTTCTCGAGTACATATGCGACAGGGAGCAACTTGCCAAGACATATGATATAACAGAGCTAGTTTCCCAATGAGAACGTAAAATAAGGGGACACGTTTTTATCAAATAACCATGCTCTCTGTCGCTTTAACTCTTTCTCTCTTTCTCCCATACACACACATTTGTTTCGCATAGATGGTTATTTCATGTATTTTGAATGAATTGAAGAATCCCACTGGAATGTTAAGAAAGGGACGGGGAACAAAGAAAGTGCCAGAAACGGGAGAAGGAAAGCATGCAAAAGTGTAAGCTTGTGTGCGCTCCCTTCTTTGACCGGTCTCTCTAAACGAAACACACACTGAGTGAGTGAGAGACAGACAGAAAAAAATAAACTTTCGCCGTGTGTATTTTCTGTATGAGAGCGTCTGTGGTAGGAAACGAGAGAAGAGGAATTCAATGACACATAGAAGACTTTGTACCCTTTCTCCTTTCAAATTCGTTTCGCTCTCCTTGTTCGCAATGTGCACTTGTTGTTGGATGGAAGTTTACATTTGATGTTTTTTTTACTTTTTTACAAAGCGTACATACACTCCCTTCTGTCGTCTCTACCAACAGTCGAAAGAACGAGATCCCTTTTCGTTTCTCTCTTTGTATTCCACCCAGCAATCAGGATCATTTTTTATGTGCTGTGTTAGATCTGGCCTCTTTTTTTCTGTACAAAATAATATGTGAGATATACAAACGTATAGAAAAAAACTATGCATGCATAAATTCCTGAAGATCTATGTCTTTCATAAAGTGGCAATAACGCTTCTTTGTATCAGCGGGTGAACTTGCGAAAATTGCATGAGAGGACAGCGTTCAGGCTTTCTTTCTTTTAAAATTATGCTCGGAAAGTGTTCCCTGCTCTCACGTTTGAGTCTGCAATAATGTGTTTGTTCGTGTCATTTGGCGAAACTGTGCATGCATTCCTTCGTGCTTGCAGGATATTGATGAACGTTAGCATCAACACATTTTCTCGAAGATATTTATGGGAAGAGAGAGAGAGAAATTGAAAGGGCGTTTCTACGAAAAGGATCTTTAACATACTTTTTTCTACGTGTAAAAACAGTACAAGGGAAAAAGGAATGTACAGGCTGTGTGTTTTTTGTTGTTGTTTTCCTATCTGATTTAAACGAGAATGTTGCACAAACCGACATAGATGCTGAGTTTCACCTAACGACGAGTTGCCAAACCAATACCATTGTGGTTATTGAAATAGAGTGGTGTGGGTTTGTGTAAAATTTATTTTGGAGTGATCTAAATCGATGTTATTTCATTTCAGCTATTCTTGATTTTATCGGTGAAATACATTCTGGCATTCTGGAATATCAAACAGGTAGGTTCATTCATTGACGCAAAAGGTGACACATTTGCTATTACTGTTATTTCGTGTTTTAAATAAATCAATTTTCCCATAAATAATTTCACGCAGAAAGTACACAGGTGCCACATTTTACTACGCTCTTGAGTGTAGCAACCAACTGACAACGAAAAACACTGTGAGTCAGCCGTTGCCAGCATAATTATGACTTTTGACTGTTTCGAAAGAGCAAAAGTACATACTCATAAATATTTCCGAAATCCTGAAACACAAAAATCAATACATCGATCGCAATAACTGCTTGTCATTACCAATTAATATCTCTGAAACTCCTTTTTACTCTAGCTTACATCAAAGTTCTACTAAAGATCTTTCTGGTGAAAAAAACTATGTTCTAATGCTTGTTTACATTAAAGCGTTTTCTTAGCTTAACGTTATGCACAAAACTTTCCTAAATCTCTGCTCCTTTCACCGAAAAACACTCCATTTTCATATTGTTATTTGTGCTCTCCACATACACGCTCTCCCTATCTCTCTCTCCCAAAAAGCTGTCTTTTTCTTTCCCTCAAAAACAATTTTTGTTCTTTTTCTTGGAAAAAAAGTAAGCCTCACATGGAATTTGGTCCACGTTCAACAAACTTCAGAGATTCTCTTAAGTAAATGAAAAATGCATAAAGGATAAGGATTTTTTCCAAACGAGTATACTTTCACCATTTATTACACTCCCGTTTTTTGGGGAGAGGGAAAACGAGAGGAATCACAAGTAAAAGTATGATACATTGCTTTGCATAGCCATCTCAAAGTCGTACAGCATTAGCTCCGCAGTAATAATAATACATGCATACGTTCCATTACAATATTATACTCCTCCATGCCACTTTCAGCTATTTTCCCATTCTTTTCTTCCCTTTCTCCCACTCATTCCTCTCCTACACATCACACTCATATACTTTTTGCACTCTTCTTTTTACCATATCCATGATGATGTCAGTTTTTTCTATTACAACGCTCTCTTCGTCGTTGTCAGCCACTTCTACTTACATTTTTCTCTCTCTCTTTGCTTCTTCTATGGCGAAAGGAAAAGAGCATCTAAAAGACGACTACTAAAGACGTAAAATGTGGTAGATAGGGAGAAAAAAGAGGCCGTAAGTAAGTCAAGAAGAAAGACACAGAGAGAAATGCATAAAATGGCTTTTTACCACTTGAATGAAACTCTTCAAGTAAAGAGCGCTTCTGGAGTACTAATACGGGTGCTATTAGACCGATATGACGTACTACTGCAGTTGTTGTATACTCTTTCTTTACTGCTTACTTACCATTACCATCAGAGAGAGAGAGAGAGAGAGAGAGAACCACTATCAGATTCCTTCTCTCATTCTTCAGCAGCTCTTCCAGTACACGAACCCATTCTCAAATGGACATGTTATCTTTACAGTGTGTGTGCAGACGCATGTATGCCTATATTCAAGTAGATCTATTATAGTCTTTCTATCATCTCCTATCATTCTACTATTTATATACAAGCGTTATGTATGTCGCCGCACTTTAGGCGCCTTGTGTACATTCATTATTACGAATGTTACAATGAGAAAGTCCTTATCTAGAAAGATACAGATGGCAAGTTTTTTTTCTTATATTTTACAACGCATTTTTTTTGTGGCGAAATGTCTTTTCCTCTTCTCTCACTTCCGTCACTTTTTTTTGCATTTTTAGATTCTCTATGTATATTTCATATCGAAAGACAAAGACATGCACCATTTCGCCCACATGAATATTATACGAAATGATAAAAGGAATAGATTGTCGAGTTATACAAGTGGAAAAAATTCTACATCGACATTCGACACAACTAGCAGTTATAATATTATCCTTCAACATGAAT
This sequence comes from Willowsia buskii, assembly GCA_034700685.1. Classification (NCBI taxonomy): domain Eukaryota; kingdom Metazoa; phylum Arthropoda; class Collembola; order Entomobryomorpha; family Entomobryidae; genus Willowsia; species Willowsia buskii. The sequence continues at coordinate 4,269 of JAQIXW010001065.1, forward strand.
AGTTTTCAAAAAAATACTTTCTCTTTTTTTTATAGTCGTTGAACAGCATTTCGCTAGATTTTCACCACTGGAAAAAATGTAAATATAATATTAGATGTGCCAATATAAAGCAATGTAGGTCTCCCTGTCTCTTGTGTAGTCACAGCAACTTTGTCTTCTTTTTCCGTTTCCGACTCCTCCCATCGTAATCTGTAATATTTTTTGCCCTACTAATGCTACATCTTCAAACTAGCTCATGCTTTTCTTTTCTCTGGCCACATCTCTTCAAATAATCAACAAGATAACCCAAAAAAGGAAAAGAATGCTTTCATACCGCTTGATTTTCTTTGCCTTCGTTTCCCTTTCCTTCTTCTTATAAGTCAAGACAAAGACCATAAGCACATTTTATTTGAATTTGTAAATATGTCTACGGAGAGAGAGAGAGAGGCAGTAGTACTTGTAACACAAAACACTATACTATTGTTTTTTCAGCCTCTCCGAAGAAAAAAGTAGTTTTAGGGCAACATGGAATACACCGACTACTACTCTCTTGTCTCCCATTTATCCTCTTCCTTTTTATGAGCTGGAAATGTTTGTTTTATTGTATGTAAACGACGGTAAGGCAGAGTAATAGGAGCATTTATTTTGCGTTAGGAATGTACTTTAACTGCCTTTTACGTTATCTATACTGAAATTATTATAACAACCTTGTTGGCGTAGTATTCTTCTCGGGAAAAAAATTTATAAGCACATAAGTAAATAGTGTTTGGTAGAACGCTTTGTATACATTGTTTATTTCGAGTGGTTGGATCTAAGTTCTTAGAAAAAAATATTGTGTGGGCTTCTTTGTCGTATGAATTGGCTAGTAAAAAGGTGAAAGATTTTTTATGAAGATATAGCATAAATGTGTATTTTCTTTCCACAACAATACCGACAAATCGCCATCATGTATTTTTCATGACGATTACAACGGGGAAAAGACATTCCCATGGTTTTCCTTTGTGAGCATTTTCCCATCATTTTTATTCCTTCAGAAAGTCGTGCATTGTTGTCGTCATCATGGCAGAACTAAAAAGCTTGTGAAAACGTACGCAATCGTTTATCTTCTTTATAAAAAAAAGTTCTCTAAGCCCTTATTATTTTCACCTTCACCTATAAGTCTCTTTACTAAAATGTTAAATGTGAGATTTTTCAAAGAAAGAATTTTTTTCTCTATCTTTTCATTTTCACTTCGGAAATGATTTTTGTTCATTTCCACAACAATTAGAGGAAGTGAGTGCGTTGAGCTCGTATTTTATTTATTTAGGCTTTGCAATAGGATGACATGACGACTATGCTGAATGACGGCAACCTACTTTCATCCGTCCATTTATTTATTTTTTCGCCTATTTTCCTCTCAGATACTAATAAATACACATGAAATGATGTCTTGTGACTTGGTTTTTACGGATAAATGAAGTGGTTTCACAGGAGCCGTGACTGGAGGCACTAGTTCCCATTTCACATCCGCATCTACTTTCCCTCTCGCTTTTTCACTAGCAAAATAATTATGTATTGAAGGGAACATTTGTACACCCTGATTCGTTTCCTCTTATGACTTTTTCCTTCTCAGTTTATCGACTATGGAATAATGACCTTACAGATTGCCATTTTACCTTGCAACCAATTACCGGCTGGAAATGAAAGTGAAAAAAGGGGAAATCGTTAAACACAAAGCTGTTGTTGTGCTGGAGACAAAACTATTGGAGAGGTGAAAAGAGTCAATCTCCGGTTTTCAATTTAATTCCAGTTCATGTGGAGCACATCACATAAGCACCCTACAGTGACAGTATCAAAACTCCCCATAGACGCTCATTGCTTTTCCTGCATCATCCTCGTTTCCTCAATGAATTATCTGTTTTGCCTACAATGAATACCTTTTCAACTGGTTCCGGAGTCTACACTGAGAATCTAGCATTGCGAAAGATGAAAATTTATGTAACTTTCCGCTTTCCAAATATTCGCCTACACAGCATGCAAAGCATCCAGCATTTCTACCTAGTTTTTTCCACTCGGCACACCAACATTTTTTTCTCGCTTCACAAAAAATAACGTAAATCAGACAGAGATTTCACGGGGATTTATTAAATGACATATGTTAATATGTAATCTTTGAGAATTCTACGAATTGAAATAAACGTAGCGTTCCACAGGGTCACCACCTACTGCCACAGATATTGCAACTTTCCACACTTATGACTTGATTTTCTCTTTGCAATCACCAATATCTAGAAAATGCTCTGAAGCATTCAATTTTACTATCCACTATATGAATTCACTATAACTTTATTAATTTAAGGTGTGTTTTTCCAACTACATAGAAAAAAGCGCTCATGCATTAGATATGAAAACCTGGAGAGTTCGTCCCAAAAAATTCATGTCTAGTGTTCCATTCTGATTTCCCATTCTCTCTATTACATGCTGTGCTATCAAACATGACAAGCACAGGTTTTATAGGTGTCCCAATGTAAACCCAGTTTTTATTTGAAGTTTTGATGGAAACTGAAACGGTTTATTGCATCCAGGAGACAATAGAATGCATAATGAAGTAGTTTAAAAAGCAGAGGGCTATTTCCCGTGAACTTCTTCGAATATTATGTGAAGCTCGTGCTGTTCTGCTAAAAGCGAAAAAAGTTTGAACAAGCCAGTAACAAGGGTTTCCTCTCAATATGGCTTACTAGTGACAAAACTTGAATGTTGTTATTATTGTTCTTCAACTTGTGTGCATGTTTTTGTAGACTGTTCTCTAGACGAGACAACCTATTTTCCGTTATTATCTCCCTTTGAAAACAGCCGCAACATAAAAGACCTCTTGTTTGTTAGTCGGCGAATGACAAGGTTTTATTAGCAAATTGCGCAATTATCATTATAGTTATTGATTGAAGAAGTACGCTGTTATGCTTTTTCTACTCTGATAATTTAAATGATAAAACAGGGAGCTCCAATAGGCTGTATAAGCACCATGATGAATTCATAATAACCCCCACTATCATTAGTTACTTCTGAATATGCAAAACTTGGGAATACGAGAGATGATTGCGGTTCCTTGAGCGCTTTTTACCACAAACACGCTCGAATATCAAATTCAGGCAATAAAGACGGAAGGTAGCGGCAGCGAAGCCGCAAGATATCCACATCATTTGTTTTTTATGAAACCCCGTAACGAGCTTGCGGGGAAGGAAGCGAGTGGTGCTTCATTTTTGAGCCTCACAGGGATTCTCCAGAAAACAAAGACTACTGTCATTGATACAGTTACAAAAGTCATTCAAGACGAATGACATCTCTGACACAGGAGATATACCGAACAAAATGAGTAAAGCATCCAAAAAGCCAGACATCAATAGCCTATAACCTAACCTTTGAATGAGTGAATGGATACACCCACGCACAGATCGGATATCACCTATAGAAAATATAAGCATTTGTGTAAGTTATCAAAGAAAAACCTTCATGTCTTAAAAGAAGCCACAAAAACAAATCGTTGAGCAAGTAACCTTTTATTGTGGAATGGAGGCTAAAAAAAAGTTCGATAAAAACGATTTGCCTGGAAGCCTCTAAGTGGATCGCTTTATACATAATTTAACAAATACACGCACTACTAATAACACAAACGTTGAGCTTTGCTTAACCTAAGTAATAAAACAGTCATTCTAATTGATTGATTAGAAGCTAGTAAAAGCGTTTTCTGGCGTCAGTATAACAGAAAATTTGGCAAATGCATTTTTGGCAAATGACTGACTACACGTGAGCATGCTTCTTTTGCTTGATTTCACTATTTTGGGGTATGATTATGAATTATAGATAAAATGCTTAATGTTTAAATAACTTAATGAAAGATTTATAAGCTTTGTTCTATTAATAAAAGGGGTAAATAATCCTTACCTTCCGATCCATATCCATCGAAAAGAAATGGAGGTACGGCAACGGCCAAATGAATAAGGAAGAGAAGAGCCAATACGGAGCCCAACAAGACCTGATTTGGATTCATTGTTGTGTCGATTTCCTTTTCTCTTTTCTGCAATCTGCTGAAATGGCTTGTCTACGAGTGACGGCTTTGAATATTATGGTAGGAGTAAAGAAGCTGACGCTTTGAGTGAGATGTGGTGGTCGTGGAATATTACAGACTCGCGTTGTCGATGATGATGATGATAAAAAGTAGCGTTGATCCTGGAGTCGCTTGTCGTCTCTTATCAGTTGTAAGTCTTGTATTGACCAGACAATATTATAGGTTTGTAGACGTTTTTTTGCGTTGTAACTAGAGGGAAATGAAGCTTATTTCGTTTTCTTATTGAATTTTCCTAGCAAAAGTTATTTTGGAACTCTTCTACAAATACTTGATCTGATCCTGTTCACTTCTCCCCAGAAAGTAGTTTTAGCTTTTGTTGTTACGTGTTAGCCAATTTGTTTCTCTAGCACTTATCCTTTTTCCTCTTGCTCAGCCTTTCTTTACATGTAGTTGTGACTCTAATTGATTATTTTATCTTGTCTGTGCGTTTCAATGGAGATATATCCTTTATTTTGGCACGTTCAATATTTACTTATATATCAATTTGTTTTGAGAAATAATTTTCCTTTTTTAGCTGTCTATTTATCTTTATGGTGTGACTACAGACAAAATTCTCTTTTGTACTTTTCCTTTATGTTTATATATGAATGCGTAAATGATGTAGTTAATAATAATAAACGCTTCGTACGTGATACAGCAATGAGTTTACTCGGATAACTTGTTTTTCTTTGCCGTTGTTGGTATATGTACTATATAAGGTTTTCGTTGCTGCTCAAGATGATGATAGTCGTGGAAATCTCTTCTAGAGGAAACTGAAGCTTGAATTTGCTTACGCCTTGTTCCTCTTCTTCCTTTTCTTCCAAGTTTTTTAGCTCGTTCTGTCTCTCGCTACCAGCTTTCTCTTTGCTGCATAAACAGATAAATAAAATGGAGTTTTCCTCATACTTTGGCATGAAAATGCATAGATGCATGGAGGCATTTTAATATGTAGTAGTGTGTGCATCAATTCCGACATATGAGCATAAAATGTAACCGAGTTAGTACACTGTTACATATATTATGCCACTCGTTGGTTATGGTTACACATAATGATAGTTTCCAGTCTTGTGATAAAGTGGCGAGGAGAATATCTTTTTGGACTTATTTATTTCCCTCGACCAGATAGCATACTTGAATAGAATTTAAATAAAAATGGGAAGAGAAAAAAAGTGGGTCCAACAATATCTTGTTTTCATGCTCACTGCACCCTATTGGTATACAGTAAAAACTTATATAAACTTCCTATGAGACTATGTATTATGCTTATATGGGTATGTGTTCGGAGACTAAACTAGAAGCTCTCCTGATGATTTCAAAATTTCGAGTTAACTGTAAAATTGAGATGAATGTAGTACGCGTAATATACGGATTTGAATAACGCTTGGCATATAATCAGGAAATGAATTTATGTGCTTGTGCGTACTTGCTGAACAGTGTAATGATATTTTGCATGCGCCATATTTCATGCTTATGGAAATACCATTTCTAATATGCTGTTTCGACAACTATACGTTGCATAAAATATATAGTAAATATATAGTAGGATGAAAATAATATGATATATGATTGGCATGGGTTTCCATACACGACTCTTATTTTGACATAGATGAGTAAGTACAAGATCTTGCATCCTGTAACTGTAATGGTTTATATGAAAATGGTCTCTCTATTGTTATTAGTTCCAGTCGTCATCATCAGATTATGATGATCGTTATAGTCATCATCATCCTTGGCGTAGTAGAGGTTGGAGACCTTCTATTTGACTAACCACCACTCTTGAGTATCGTTATCACTACTTTCTCTGCTGTTGCAACTATCATCGCCGCTAGAATTCGCAATTTTACTGGCAACCGAACAGAAAAAAATAATATGCTTGAAAAAGTACGCAGAATAAATAGGGTATTGATCGCGGGGTGGTTGAGGTCTGCACACAAGACCACATGACTAGTTATATATGATTGTCCTTTCTTTGTCCGCGCTAATATTGTTATTACTACTATCATTGCATATTTTGGTATTGATGTCGAATCATGATTACAATGAATATGATAAAGTATCAGTTGTGTGCTGGTGGCGGCGACAAAATAACTTGTGTGGATGTGTGTGTCTATGACTTTTCTCTCTGCGTCTTCGTTTTGTACTCTTGCATGCCGACTCAGTTTGTTGGCTTAGATAGGTACACATTATACAAACACACCACAGCTTTCTCTCTATGAAACAAAAACCATTTATGTTTAGCTATTACTACAGTGGGTGAAATGAATCGGATCAATTTAATGCTTCCTTTTCACATCAAAAACATGAACGATACTAGTTGTATTTTACATACATCCTTAGATTAAAACTTTTTTTTAGGAATGTTTCCGAAACTAATTTATGCAATTATTAGCTAACAATATTTTTGCAAAATGAATCTGTGCAAAATCTTGAAATGAAATTATCTACGTAATGTGTAAGAACATAGATTGATATAGACCAGTTGCCAGATCTACGGTTACCTACAAGTCTAGAGTTGCCCCAGTCCTCATAAGGAATGTCTGTATTGCGTACTAAAGGGGTATGTGCATAGCAGAAATTGTTATAAAAGTTTTGCATGATCCTACAATCCCTCCCTACTACTTAAACAATTCAGCAAGGAAAAGAGATATTATCGCTGGAGGCAATACTCTTTCCCAGAAAATGAGCAGGAGCAGACCCCATTATCAAATGATGCGGATATCTCTAAACAACGGAAGAAGAAGGATACATGCAAAACGTTGGCAGGAAACGGAGATATGAGGAAATGAATGCCTATAAAATTTGTGTACTTATGCAAACGTTTATGCTTTTGGTGTTTGGTATGCGAGTCAACATACACATCTTCCGCTTGATTTTCTTTTCTCACAGTGCCCAATTGCAAACTAATTTTCTCCGTATTTCTTTCCGCTGGTATGTACGTTCTCCAGAATAAACAATAGCTATTATTTTAGCGTTTTATTGCGCTCCTTGTCAGAAATACGAAGATATATAGAACAGACCGACCGAAAACAGGAGTAAAGCTACTTTCGTGTTTATTATGTCACTTCATACAAAGCATTTGTGAAAGTGAAAGGGGCAAATATTAAAAAGCTGTTGAGCATGAAATAGTAAACATATGGATGTCTACTAGACACACACACACACAAAGAATTTACGTAGGTGCGAGTAATCTTTGTATGAAAAAGCTCTTTTTTATGACATGATTCACAAGAGTATCAGAGGAGCCAAAAGTGCGCTTAACCTCTGGAAGCAGCCGAGAAACCCATTCATGACCTTAGCGTAACAATAGTAATAAGACTATCTACATTTTTTTCCCTCATAGAAATACTACAGCTCTCCTTCCACAGTTTAAAATTTGTGTACATAATGGGAATGCTCTTGAAGACAAAGTCAAAAAAAAATATTTCTCTTCTTACCTGCACGAGTTTACCCAAGGACCGAGAAGAAAAAAATCCTCGCTGAAGTTGTAAAACTAGTCGTAAATTTCTTGACCAATTTTACCCGTCTGACAAAGGAGCGCACTTTTACACTCGTAGTATAAAATACAAGAGAATAGAAGATTGGCTCACTTTTGTATTCTTTATTTTTCTTCTTCTTAAGGAACAAAATACTTTTGTGTAAGCTATACGGGGAAAACTAAAACTTTTCTTGGTGTCTTCAGCGTTGTGCGGGATAGAGAGAAAGTGATGTTGCTCAGAGAGTCGCAGAACAGTGAATGTACTATTTTCCGTTGGAACAAGTGACCTTATGGCAGAGAAATTCACAGCAGCAGTGGAAGCGGCGGGGCAAGGCAGAGAGAAAGTCGTGTCAGTTGGCAGAGAAAAGAGAGGATCAAGACACGTACTTACGTGAAAACTACGTAAGAGAAAAGAGAAACACATAAAGTATGTTTGGGCTGCTCATAGACTGTTGGAAAAAAGACGGTTCCATCATCATAGCCACGTTACATTTTCTATGATGAGTTGGTATATAGTTTTCACTATATGGTAGAGGAGAGCAGCTTGCCTGCTATCAGGTTCGACAAACCAACCACAGTTTACTCGTTTTACTTTCTCCACTAAAGCTTCTGAGGTGTGGACATAGAAAAGCTTGCATGGGCTTTGGGCTTTAGAGTTTCGTACGTTTCTTTAATAAGAGTCAACTTTTTTCTCTGGTGCTTTTTACGTAAAACTGGATGGATATACGGTCGCATTGGAAAAGGACAGAGAAAATTTTATAGTGTGTGTGGTGAGAAGAAAGAAAATTAAATATTGGAGTTAATTATTATTAAAATATGATTACAAAAAGGCTACTCCTTTTATGAATGCTTTTATTCTCTCTGTGAACTGAAGTGATTTGATCACTGCTAAAAATACAATTTTCATAATGTACTTTACCCAAATGCCAGAGTAGATTAGGTTGAGCTATTTTATTAATTCTCAAATTTTGAATGATGCTTTCATCTTTCTTGCAGCTTGTGCTTAAAAGCTAGTGTGTGTGCTCTTTTGAAAAACGTTTCAGCACAATTTACAATTTTATGAGTTTTTAAAAGGATGTTTTACGACTTGTAACATTCCAATCGCAATGACGTCTTCCGTCAAAAATAAAAATTTCCGGGAACTCCAGCGCTATATTTGGGCTAGTACAATTGATACATATCATTCTTCTGATGAGCACAAAGTCAGCGGCATTTTTCCTACGCCCACGTCAGATTTTCCAGCTCCAACACCAGACTGGGTCATCATAATGAAGCAAAAGGTTATATAAAATGAATAGATAGAGTGATGAGTAGTCGTAATTTTCGTAACAATATGTAATAAGAGCTTCTCATAACACGTTTATCTTTTTCTGGAAAATATTTTTCCATGAACATTAATCAACGGTACTATTACAGTTCATGTTGATTTTTCTGGTGTGTGCTCACTGGCAGCCAAGTGACCGAAAAAGTGCGGACATGTAGACGACATAGTAGAAGTGCAAATAAATCTATACTGACCTCACTCATGTAGGATTATTGCGATTATTTATTTAACGAATGTCAACAAAATTAAAAGTACAAACGGTTACTCAGTTACTTCTCGCAGCACAAAGTATACGGTTGCTTGTAGCCAGCTGTCCACTAACGTGTGTAATCCACACAGGTCCACTCCAGTCAAAAAATGTCGTTAAATATTGATCGTCAAGTAGAGATTGTTCTTGTGACAACAGAGAAGACAGCTAGTCCAAATAATTTTATGTGATTATTTACAGTTTACCTGGAATATTTTGAAAGGTCATTTAATCATGCTGTTAACATTGCACGCAACAAAAGGGAAGGACTGTACATTTCTTTCTTCATGCAAGTCTTATACAACACTAAAAAACCAGTTTAACGACAGTGCCGTGTGCGTAATGGGCAATTTCGTGGTCGCAAATTGCTAAATCATTAAGGTGGAACGTGATAAAAACATTTAAGAATTCGACAATAAGCATGCATTATGTTTTCGAACAGCTTTTATTTCGAACATTAAGATTATCATAAGTACAAATGCTTGAAATTCCCTGTAAAAAAGCAAATTCCTTACTTCTTGATTGTATCATTATCATTAGAAGGGTTTACGGGTCTAGCTTTACAAGCCAATTCTTCTGTGATTAATTCTTCCGTTATGCTGGGGTTCATGAAATATTAAAGGTCTCGAAAACCTGAGCAAACGCATAGATGTAGAATATATTTTCTGTTTTGTATGCAATTTTAAAGCAGATTCATGCTTTCATCTTCGACATCAAACTATCATATTACACACATGACTGATATTATTCCGTTAAATATTCAATTTCAAATTCGAGAAATAATGACTTTTAAGATGAAATGATATGATGGATGAATTATTTATTAGATCTGAAATTCCTTTGAGAAATTGTTTTGCATTCCTATCTACAAAAAAGCATTTTTCGCATTTTGGGGTGACTCAAGACTACATATTTGGTGTAAGCTCTGTGCTCTGTCTGAGTTCGGAAAGTTGTATTTTTTCTTAAAGACTTCGTCCCACAGCAGAGGTAATGCACCAGAGACATCAAGAAGCATGAATGGGTAAACAACTCAGTGTTAACTAAATAAAGCCAGTCGAGGTCATGTACACAGAAAAAAATTGCGTAACGAAGTAATCGATGTAAGAAGAAGTTCTTCATGTGATTAAGCATAAAATTAAGAAATGCAATAGCAAAACCTCGTCCCAATTTCAAGTTTAATCAAACTCTGCACGCGTCACTTGCATCGCTCTGTAGAACACGTTGAAATCATAGATTATTGCCAGCCTCCACCCCGCGTTTTAGTCAGTAAGATCATCTTTCTCGAAACCCCTGATGGAATATGGAATCACTCCGTTATCTACATGAACACATCATTATACAATCCATCTGTGCAACGTGTGAGTAAAAGATACACACTTTCTTTTTCTAATTTCAGGAATTTCATTGGCAGCATTTTTTGAAAACCTGATGACGCCAGTTTTTACACATGGTTTCGCTTTTAGTAACATTTGATTCTAAAGAAAAAGGCAAATTAATCTCTTAGTTCGCAGAAACTGGAAGATATCGTTGGATTACATTTGTATGTTTTCTTCTGGAGAAAGTTTAGGAGTCAACGATTTCAGTAGAAACGGAATTTTCTTCGAAAAGAAAGTCGATTGCTGAGATTTCATCAATCTCTGAAAATTGGCAAAAAATTCCATGACATGAACCCATGAGTTTCACGCTACCAGCTAAACAAAAACAACTGACATTACCTGCGTAATATTCTGGAATCAATGAAACATGGAATCATATTACAGAGGAAATGTTCCATGCAAATGCTATTGTTTATTGGGTCGGCTAATATGAGATGGAAGGTCTAATTTTTACCTGAAGTGAAGTGCACATTTTTTACTGACATTATATCATGATATTATGCCATTGTCAGTGTCATTTTTCGTTGAAGGTTGAAGGGCCTATGATTTCGATACATGAGACATATTATGACGAATGAAGGGTGTGCGTGACTTTGACCATAATCCCTTGAACTCTCTGCCTGTGAGAAGAAGAACCTAAATGAATGCATATTATTGCGTGTTTGTTTGAAGGAATATTTTCCATTTTGGGAAAAAATGCTGCTTCCATAAGTTTAGCGTAGTGTTCATGTCATGCGATTTTGATTGTATCTATTAGGATGCGTATTACATATTATAAAGGCCTTATGAAGACACCTTTATTTCTGTGTTGCACAGCACAGGTGTGTAAGCCAGGTGTACAGTGGAGTAATGAAAAGTGCAACAAGTTGCTACTCTCTGTTTAGTTCATACATATACAGCCGGATTTTAAGCAAATGCAGTGGTTATATGTACCAAATGGTCAGAGAAAGCATAATACTACATTGTATAGATCCGAATTTTACTGTTACTGTTTCTTGTGACGTGAATGGGTAATCTGTTTATCCTCCACATAAAGTAAAGGATTTCTGGATAACATAATTCAGTGAAAGTATGACGTCATTAAAATGCTATCAACCTAGTAGAATTACCACTTGTCTTTTTTAAGCGTTAACAATACTTCGAAATGGGCTTATTTCAGATGAATTTTGTTGCCAGGTGAGAAACTGAATATTATCGTATCTGCAAAGTTATAGCTTGGATTTAGCAGAATCTAATTCAGCCCTGTTCTAACTACTTTTCTTCTAACAAGCAAGGAAAGGGTTTCAAATTTTCTAGCTAATGTAATAAGACGTTCCGGGAAAAGAACCCGGAAAACGTTTCTTGCAAATCAAGGACAAGATGGAAAGGTAGCATCGGCCTCACCTGTGTAAAATAACATAATGCCAAACATATGCACGCGTTTACATAATTTCCTGTTCTCACATTCTTGATTAACATTAAGCATTTTATGTTTATGACATGTACAATATTCACTTTTGTCACAAAATTACGGAGAGCCCAACATCACCAATGAAAATCATTTTTAACACAAATATTTTTATTATAGAATATTGAATACTAAAACACAATAACAGCATATTCAACACGAGTATAAAATGACATTAAAAAGCTACATTGTGATGTACAGTTAATGTATTAAAATAACTAGGAATTTATATGACAGCATTTTATCCTAACCATAATTCATCAGAATCAGAGTCACTTTCAACTTCCATTTTAATTTCCACATCATCAAGAATCATATTTTCTACTCCAGTAGAATTTTGCCAGTCTTCTGCATCAAGTATCTTTTGATCTTGTAGCACATCAGCGACATCAATCAAGTACTTGTTCTGTTCGGAACTGTAAAATAATTAAAAATAGCAGACATTAACTCAGTGTATGAATTCGCACTCAAAATTATAATTCATGAAGAACATTATGGTTCATTTACATTTCCGAGTTATCCTTCACTCGAGCATTTATTGCCTTTTTCACAGCGTTCATAACGGGTCGCATAAATTCCAGATCATCAATCAACTCATGTGTATGCAGCTGAAGTAGCTCTTTTATAAACAGCATGTGAAACTCAATGTGACTTGACTCATCTAATATGGAAGCCAAATGATGCAAGCATTCCTTTACGTCGTGAAGTCGCATTGCACGGGCAATGGAATGATCTATAAAAATCCAATTATTATGATGAAATTAAGAATAATAATTATGTACTCCAATCAAAATTAAAATTAAGTAAAAAAGATGATGAAACTTACAATAAGAATGTGGAATCATTTCCAGTACCATCGTAGTTGTAGCCGCGATATTTAATCGCAAAGACATGTACAACGCAGCGTCATAATTATTTTCATCAAGAGCATCCAAAATTGACTGTGGACTGATGACTTTGCTAGCGCCTAATGGATTGAAGGTACTTCCCGGATCCATAGAGAACAACATGACGCCTTCCGTTGTGGCAGCTGCCCACATTAAACCTGTCGGTGAAAACTTGGTCGCATACACTTTCACGATTGGTTTGAAGCTCCTATTTGTGCTAGTAGCTTTTGCTCCAGGAAGTTTCAGATTGTCGTCACCTTGTCCTCTCTCCTCCAACATATCAATTAGGCCAAATTCCGTCGCTCGTTTTTGTGTCCATGCAAGCTAAAATCAAAAACATAAAGCAATTAGGCATACCGTTGATAGACTTTGTTGATTTTTTATACATAACCAAGCACTTACTGATGGTCCATCAAGTGACCGATTTTTTGTAAGCGTAAGTTTGTGGGCAATCACTTGGTGGGCTGAGCTGTACATGCATAAATTGACAGACTTTCCACCCGCCAACAACCAAGATCCATCAGCCGAATACGAAATTGCATTGAAACTCCTGTTAATAGTGTAAATAAATAATTCATTTCAAAATGAAAAGACAAGAATGATATTTAATAATTAGATTTCGTTTAAGTTGAACTTACAGATCCTCAAGATTTTTGCTAACTTTGAGGCCATCCCCATCCAAGCGCCTAGCGGCCATGTGATGAGTGCAATTTATACTTCCTAACGTTTTTAGCTCGTCAGGATCAATGAATGTCAAACTACCATTTAAACTAGCGACGGATATTTCTTTGCCGTCTGGACGGAATGCCAAAGCAGTGCCTGTAAAAATAAATACAAATTATAAGCACATTTTGTTTTTATATCAATTTTGAGGTAAATTCCACACAACAAGCGTACCTTCAGCTTCCAATTGAATCACTTGAGTGTTTGATTCGCTTTCGATGGACTCCCGAATACGAAGGGTCTTATCCCAACTCACTGTCGCAATCATCGAGCTTCCTTGTTTCGGGCTGAAACTGATTGCTGAAATCGGCGCCTCATGACCAGTAACCTCCAACAAGAAACGACCACTTGCTAAATGCCATACATAAACATTAAAAGTGTCGACAGATCCTGACGCAACGTATGTTGAGCTGCTGTCAATCGTTACACCGCAGAACTGGGTTGGGATAGGACTCGTAAATGTCCGGAAATTTCGATCTCTATAACAAAACCAACATTTTAACTGTCATAACTAACCTTTACAAATACATTCTAAGATCTATTATTAAGAAAAAGAGGTTAAGTTAACTGTACCTTTTAACATCAAAAGCTCGAACTGTGCCGTCCAGAGAGCTAGACAATACTGCTCTATTATTTTGCATGAACGTAACTCCAGTGACTATAGAGGTATGAGCAGCAAACGTATGGAACGAGAAACAATTTCTAGTCTTCCACAATTTAACCTATTTCAATACATGACGATAATTTAATGATGTTTGAAGTTAAAAAAACAGGAATGCTTACTTTCCATGAAATGTGAATTTAAATATGTAATGTGATAGTTTACCTTTCCATCATGAGCTCCTGTCACTATCCACAGACCATCAGACGAAAAATCTAAACACTGAATAGTATCCAAGTGCCCTTGCTCTTTCAATACATAATCCTCAGCTTGCCAATCATAAACTAATAACTGGCCAACCTTTCCTGCACCTATAGCCACCCATTCACCCTTTGGGGCAAAGGCTACAGTGGTAACTTCATGCTCAGTAACTCTGAAATTAATTTAAAAAAATAATAATTCATTACAAACTAGCGAACTTAATTTGATATTTATATATAGTATATTATACGTATTTTATGAAGTTGTATACTTTAGCTGCTGTATTAATTCACCAGCCGGAAGTCCAACCAATAGGAAAACCCCATCTTCAAATCCAACGATCGCGAAATTACGATTATCCGAGATTTCTGCACAAGTTAACCTGAGGCGACCCTTTGAGGATCCTTTCCCTTGTTCTTGTCTATGAGTTAGTAGATTTACTTTGGGATCGAGCAAAAACTTTGTCAATTCTTTAGGTTTTGAACCGTCTTCTTTTGATCTCTTAGCTTTCGGAGCATCTTCATCTACTTCATTAACAGCTTGATTTTCTGAGCCTTCAGGTTCCCAAAGCTCCGGGTCCAAAGAACAATTCCATTTGCACAATAATCCGCCTCTGAAAAACATAGAAACAGTCAAATTAAGACACAAGTTAGCTAAACAACAAGTTATAAAGCATTCATAACAAAAATGACTAGACTTACTTGCAAATTGAATAAATATTATATTCCCAATCCTCAAAGAACACGCCCAGCAGTCCCTCTGTATGCCCAGTGAAGCACGCGTTCTTGAAGTTTGAAAATTTTTGCATCGAGTAAACAGACACCATCGGAGAAGCACCGGTTCCCACCGCCAACAACTTCGAATCCCATGACCAATCTATTGACGTTACCAACCCAGGAATTCCTTTGAAAACTCTAACCATTTCAGGCTTTTCCGAACCTATACTTTCCTCCGAAGGCACTCTATAAACTAACACCTTCTTATCACTCCCCACAGCCATGAATCTACCATTAGGTGAAAATCTTATACATCCCAGTTTTCCCAGTCTAATTGCACGAATCAACGAATTCGTAGAAAGATTAACAAAATGCGCTAGCCCAATCTCGTTAAGTGCGACAAGTAGCCCTCCATCCGGTGATATGGCTAACAAGCAGTAATTATGTGTCGACTCAAAACACAAGCACCTGCTCTTCTGACTTTTGAGATCATACAAGGTAATTTTATTTCCTACTGGGGCAATCACTGTGGAAGCATCCGGAGTAAAAACCAGATTCCCCTCCGAGTACATAGTACCCAACACATTGTTCAGCTTAAACTGTGAAATCGCAGACATTTTGAAAGGTTACTTGTTACTCAAACTTTCAGTTATTACCGGCATCCGAAAACCCTTGAAATGTTTAACAATAATTTCTTTTACAACTCAACTATCAGCAAGTTGCAGAAGCAGTAAACCTATTCAAAATCTAAACTACACTCCAGGTCATTTGTCGTCACTTTCTAAAATTTAAAGACTCTCCTCCGAAACTTAACGCTCATCACAAAAGATCTGAGAAATGACAACACTGAATGTCTCGCACGTGGTATTGAATCCTCAAACTCCTTTTGCAATGCTCGCTACTCTCTCATCTCCTTAGAAAGAAATCCTTACACGATTCAAATTCGGCGGGGAAATTCTCCACATATGTCCCAAGTAGTCCAATCTCTGTGTTGTTGTGTAGCTCAGCAGCATCTTGCCACTTTGCCACTTGCCATAATCACCAAGCACTAAGCAGTAATACAACCGTTCATCGATCGAATACATTTTGGAATGCAAGCAGCAAGTCCAATCCCCAAAGACAAGAATCTTTGGTGGTGAAGCCAATGCTGAAGCGATGCGGTTGAAGAATGAAGAAACAGCACAGAGAATTCATAGCCATACCATGCATAACCATAAGCCACCAAATCTCAATTAGCGTAAAGTTAAGAATAACCAAACATTATGGAAAGTATTTTAGAGGAGTTTATGAGTTAACTAGTTGAATGAAATATTGGGTTGGGGCTTAATGACGATAACTATATAGATGAATGTATTGCATAGTCGAGGCATAAATAATTCATGCAGGCAACTCCCTTTTTTTCTTGCATAAGCTTTAGGAAAAGCGACGAGTGATGTTTGATGCTGGTTTTGTACCGAGTGATAAGTAAGTGTCATTTTAAACAACAGCAGCAGGTTAGTTTTTACTGGTTTCGAAGCCGGCTAGAGAGAGAGATAACATGTATTTTTTCATGGGTTTTGGCATTCTTGATATTAAAAAATGAAGGGAAACTGAATCTTATCAAAGGCTAACACTCAAATAATGTCATTAAAGCAAATTAATTAATGTGATGGATGAATTCAAGTTTTGAGACATTTTTACATGAGTAGTCAAATTAGTATTGGCTCCCTACGTTTACCTGGAATTGGGATTCGATATGAGCTTATTAGATGGAACAAAACACCAATTTTGTAAAGCCGCAACAAGATATCAGGAAATCCTATAGAGTCCAGTCGTCTTGGTCAACAGAGAAAAGATGGTGGGTGTTTCTTTGTCTCCTTTCCATCTTTCCGTAGTAATAATAATAAGGAGTTATTAATCTCCCCAGTACAGTGAACTTTTAGGGTAGGGGAACTCACTTCCCAAGATATGTAACAGGTGACATGATGATGAGGGAGGGCTAAGGAAGGGGTTTCTATGCCTTCTGTTCATTTTCTCAGCCAGCGTCATCCTATGAAATGGGCATTCGTAGCACAAAGTTCCATAGAGACAACTGACAGAGATCTTCCGCTCTAGATGTGAAGAAAGCTGAAGTGAGATTTTGGATACATAATAATATGCAGAAGGTGAAGTATTTATTGTAGGACATGTGTTCAAAAACGGAGAGGCAAGGGTGCTCCTAATCACTTTTATAACTTAATAATAAGATAAATTATGATAAAAAAGATTGTATCAGTACCGTGGAAGCAAAATAAATTATATTATGAATTTTATGTACATAAGTTGTAATTGCAAGTATAATATGTTCTGCAATAGCTAGCAAGCTATCGTGTATCCGAAAATAGCATTCTTCTTTCATCCTCTACCTTCCATTATGGCGATGGCATATAATTTCATTTCACTTCACACACATATCAACGGTAGTCCGACACATTCTCAAAAGTCACAATTCCCTAAATATGCACATTAGGGAATTGTGACCAAAAAAATATTTTA